>VUQJ01017235.1:31980-46046 GCA_015108635.1 Andinoacara biseriatus | reverse complement strand
TATATATGTGTGTGTGTGTGTGTGTGTGTGTGTGTGTATGTATGTATGTATGTATGAATAAAAACTGATTAACATGCATTCTATTAAACCGATTGACCAACCCAATCCAACAACAACCACTGTCAGATCATCTCCTAGATGACTTCTAGATCAGTCCCATTTCTTTAGCCAGCAGAAGTATGCCTTGCAAACTCTCTAATTGCAGCATTACTATGCAGAGAATAATCCTTTTCTTCCCATCATCCCCTCTATCTCCTCTTCTTTCTTTTCATCTTTCTTTCAGTCCGTCTCTCTGCCCTGCTCCGTCATCCCGTCCTGTTGCTCAGCCAGGCTCAGTGGAATGTCTCTTTGATCAAGTCTTCATTGTTGGTGACTCTGACGTTTGGCTGTCTGACGCTAAGGGAACTAGCTAAGGGAGAAGCGTGGCCTCCATGTGGAGTAGGCCTCTCCACACAAGACTGAACAATTACCAAGCATCCTGCTTCCATTAATGAGAAGCATCTCAATCCGCTGCAATCCCCGGGCAGCGTCGGGCAGGTGGAATGTTTGGGCCCTGTCACTCACAGCATTGCTGAGGGCTATTAGCAATTCATTAAGTGACTGACCGACTGCCTAGCTGTATCAATTAGGAGATAGTTAATATGTCTGTTATTGTCATACTCTGAGATTGCTCTACTTTTCATTCAGTGTCTGCTTTTGGTGTTATGATCAGACAGTGCTGTTGCACTTCTAGTTGGGGTGTGTGTGAGGGGTTTTAACAGCACTCGGCAATAACCCAGAGATGATAATCAACCAATGAAAAGATAGGTAAGGGGAGAACAAATGAAAGCTGTTGTCATATTACACATAAAATAAAGTATTGGAAGAATTGGTAAAAATAGTAGATAGCATGGAAAACTCTGGGCCTCTGTTTAAACTCAAACTGCCTTTGTCTTCAAGCACAACTCTCTTCCTGTAAGTGACTATTTCAACAGTTATTGGAAGTAAACAGTTCATTTGGGCTTTCCGTGTGACCAACTGACACTCGTGATGGTAAATCAGTTATTTCATGCATTTATGACTTAACAGGAACAAGACATAAACAGTGGGTATGCCAAAATTTAAAGTGATTACTGTAAAAATTCTGGCCAGATGTAAGACAGTATATAAAATTTGTTTAACAGCCAAAGCTCTTGTGGCCTTACCTGGCTAATATATAAAATGTCCCCAAATAGTTGACCGTTGTTTAAAGCCAGCTAGGCAAATCTCAGGCAAATTCCCCTTGTTGTTCACAAACACGATTCCTCATTTCACTCTATGCATTTTGATAAGAGCATACTTCTTTGCATGCATATCTGATCATTCCATATATAGATTCAGGTACGGTGACAGTCGATGAAAAACTAATATAAAAGCGTTGTACAAAAGTTGCCCTGCACATGTCTATTGACTCACCTAGGCCTTATTTGCATTGAAAAACTGCAGAGTCTCTCTCCTTTAGGCTTGGTGGCCTGTATCTTTCACTCTCCTAACTGTCATTGTCAGTTGTGACTGCTACTTTCAGTGTTACACCCTGCCTGCAGGTGACTTTGCATGTTTTAATTTAGGTAAGATCTGGCGTGATATTTTCTGAATGACTTGCAGACTATGTATAAGCACAAAAAAAAAAAAAGAATTTTAAACTTGCAAAAAATGGAATGATTAGTGTGTATATTATGAATGAAATGATTTCAGGGATTGTGATTAATTTTTCAAAGTCATTACTCATGTCGTGGTTCTAATGCTACTCTGTATAAATAGGTAGTTTAGATTTCAAGAGTGCAATACAGTACATGCCTGTAACTCTAAATTAACATTTGCCACTTTAAATTTGCAATGTGGTTACTGAAGTGAGAAGTCAAGTCCTATCATGTATAGGTTTTTCTGACCTGCAAGGCTGTCACTGTAAATCTTCTTGTACGAGATGATGTATATGTTCCAAGAACTGGAATAAACCATTATGTTTAAAGCTTACAGGCATGCAATGCTTGCATGTGAGTTACTGTAAGTATATGGATAAACGCTTATCACAGTTCTTGTAGCTTAGACATAAAAATCTTGATCAGAAACAGCCAGATGTTGGCTGCATTCTGAGCAGAACGATTCATGAAAAAGCAACAAAAGACACGCAGATAATGATAACTCCAATTATCACATTTTGCTCAGGGGTCAGCGGCAACAGCATTAAACAAAGTCGCCATTACCTGATAAATGGCTGAACAAAACTCTTTTCTCTCCTGTGAAATTGTTTGGCAGCCATTAGCAATGCAGTGTAATGCCAATGATTGACGTTGCCGTCTACTTAGCAGGGACAAGGGATATGTGTGTATGAGGAGGGGTCAGCAGGCTGGGTAGGGGGGCAGAGCAGGGGATTGATCGGGGTCTGCATTGTTGCCAAACGGGGGGCGAGGGTGTATTGGCGCGTAGACAATGAGCCCCGGCCAGCGCTGAAAGGCCCATTCTGCGGATCCCTGTTAGCTGTCTATTATCCACGGTCTCCAGGGGGCTGCTAAATAGAGGGCATGTGTTAGGCAGACATTTATCATGTAATTACAGCACTAGGATCCGTTTCTGATGGTGTGTGATGATTACTAATAATTACTGTGCATTTCACGCCTCCAAAGGGCCCAGATGGGGTCCCAGGGCGTCAATACAAAGGAAGGGAGGGAGGCAGGACAAAAACAGAGGGATGAGGGAGTAAAATGTGAAGAAATGGTAAGACAGATGAAGAGAGGAGGGATAGAGTCTCGCCTTAACCATTTAGAGATGCTCATTAGCCAAATGAATTGATCCATATGTGTCTGATTCCTAATTAACTGAAGAAAAGGAACACTTCATTTACACAGCAATCTCAATATGACAAATTTTCTTCCCTACAGTTTTTCCCATTTTCAATCTCTTTTAGCACAATATTTATATTTATTTTAGATAAACATTCAAGAAATCCAAATAAACACTAATGATAATGGATGGAACCTATAACTCTAAAACCACATTGCCTTTGTTTCATAAGCAGTATACACATTTACACTGTGGAGAAATCATAGCAAGTTTTCCCTCGGCTTGATTTGTGGTATTGTGAATGATATACAATCATACTCAAAAGGTTTCATATCTGTAGCAAGGGCAAAATGAATGGGCAAAGACTAGGGTTTAAATAAAAAAGAGAAACACCCTCTTATGAAAGCAGCCATCTTGCCTCTGTCAAAGTCGGGGAATGGGTCTGTGTGCTTCTGGAACCAATGTGGGTGAAATACAGTGGCTCACTGTTGTATTTCTGCCCTCTACAGGAATCCTGATAAATCAAAAAGGTCAAGCTGCCACTGATATGATGTAGTAAGAAGGCACAGAGATGGGTTATGCTGCGGAGTGTATGTGTATGTGTGATCGCAAGGGTTGAATTGCCGTGTGTCACCGAGACCCACGGTCATGAGCTGGAAAGGACTGATCAACAGCAGGTGTAGCAGAACAACTTTTGCCTGGATGCTGCAGTGGGTTTTTTTTTTTTGGTTCTCCCCATCCTTTTTGGCCCCCATAAATTCTTGCATTAACCTAAACTACAAAATGTCCTCTTTGCTCTTTTTAAGGCCACCAGCTAGTAAAGTCTCCACCTGGTCGAGGTAAGCTCTCACATGAAACATAGTGACTGGCAGAGTTTTACCTGCAGCACAAAAGCCATCTAAATCAGTATGGGAGGGGAGCAAAGGGGGTTGGTTGGGGA
This sequence comes from Andinoacara biseriatus, assembly GCA_015108635.1. Classification (NCBI taxonomy): domain Eukaryota; kingdom Metazoa; phylum Chordata; class Actinopteri; order Cichliformes; family Cichlidae; genus Andinoacara; species Andinoacara biseriatus. The sequence goes on along the minus strand of VUQJ01017235.1, from coordinate 42,307 downwards.
AGATGAGGACCGTCCTGTTTAATAGAAACAAATTGCTCTCCACTTCCCAGTGACACAGATAGCAGACCATTTGTACCTGCTGGCCTTTGTTGGGAACAACAGAAAGGAAATGTACTCATCCTGGCCAAGGATAAAGTTCGGGGCTTTTTGTTACACGCCAGTTACCTTAGCCTCTGTGCCCACCCCCTTGAACAAGCACAGCGGTTAAGTAGTTCAGGTGCCTGCTACATTCTGTTAGATTAAAGGTCCCTGCTTTTGGCCTGAGTTGAATTGCCTCAGCTGGCGTTGAAGAGAGCGGAGGGAGGGATGGAGGGGGGACGGCCAGCAAAGTTGTAGGGCCATGGGGCATGAATGGACATCTTGTGTGTACTCACAGAGGCGAAACGCTTTGGGACAGCCGGCCAGCCTTTTTCTACACCAAGAACCTGAAAGAAAGTCTGTAGGGTCTGTTGATGCGTACTGGGGGTAGCGGTGGTGTGGGGGTCCAACTGCTCCTCACCCTCACTCAGCTGCTCACGTTATACCTTCGCCCACATTTTTCCCAGATTGGTGGAAAGTTGTACATTTGTGTGTAACATGGATGAGCGCAGGTGGGTGCAGGGTAGGATCTCAAATGCCTTTTTGAAAAGTGAAAGCACACATTCGGTTTCCCCTACCTGAAGAAAATGGACAGAATGCAGCCAGGGCATGTGGGGCGGGGTGGGGGACGAGGTGTATGTGTAACTGTGCGCCAGTGTGCACCTGTGCTACCCACTCACTTACACAGAGTGGCAGTAAATTTAGCCGCCTCCTTCCCCGCAAGACAGAAAAAAAAAGGTGATTGAGATATGACACATAGTTCAATTTAAGGCAACTTATTGATTGGTACCTCCAGATCTGACTATTAAATTCCTCTCTATGTGGTCAGAAATAAATGGAGATTAATGATTAGGGACTGGGTGCTTAATATTGTATACTATAAAGCTGTGCCATCAGTCAAAAAGGTTCCATCACACCTATCCTTATATTACTTTCTCTCCTACATCAGCCTGAAATTGGTCAAGCGATGATGCATACAAAGCCTGAGCATGTCTGACTTCCACAAACTCATTCCCAAGGTATGGGGTCAAGTACAAGAGTCAAAGGTGAAGTCTGCCCACAGGATTAGATTCCAGTCTGGGGGGGAAATACTTTAAAATTTTGTAGTGAGTGTGCATGAGCAGGAGAGGAGTATTTCTGCCCTCCCAGAACATTTTTTTTTTTAGTTTAGTGGACTGCTGAAAACTCTCTGAACTAATACAGCATTAGTACGCTATATGGCATTGCACAATTATATCTTGTGACAGGATTGCAATAAGGTCAGGGTGCCATATCACTTTATAGAACAAACCACATGGCTCGGTCTGTGTGACATGAAGTAAATGTTCAGTAATCCACATCTTAATCTTGTGCCGCGCTCAGTGCAGCTTAAAGAAACTGATACTCCTGTGACTACTTTAGCGGCTGATTGTGTTACCTTTACAATTCGGCTTCCCCTCCTTCCTGTTTTGTACCCTTGGAATGCCCGATAAAAGTATCCCCACTGTGGCTTTCCACCTGCGCAGGAGAGGATATGGCAGTGGTCTAGGGTCAGAATTAAAATTCAGCCCCATGGGGGAATCAATATTGGGTTCTGCAAACTAGGTTAAGAGGTTAAGGAAATTAATGAAATAAAAATGATTTTTATAAGTGTTAATATAACTTCAAAGTACATGTCTTAAGACAAATACAGTATTCTAACATCAATGGGCAATAACCTAATTTGTGATATGAACAACTTATCACATGAATATTCTATTTATGGATGCAAGGCATCACTTGCAAAGAAACCCACAGAGAAATATTATGAGGCTTTGTTACTCTACAGTGACTTTCAGTTCATTGTTTTGATCCACTACCTGCAACTTTAATGTTTTCGATCACTCTCAGCTTTGTTTTTATCTGGGGCAGGTAAATAGCTGGGGAAAGTGCGAAGCAACGAACCACAGAGCATATCTTGTGGATATGTAAAAAAGGCAACTGTTCTGTAAAAAGTTTGCCACCAAAAAGTGGCTCTACTGTATATCAGTGATGTGTTGACAGTTTGTTTACACTTTCACTTACAGGGAAGTCAGTCAGTTACTGTGCATGTAAGAAGGGTCTGTCTATTAGTGCAGTGTTATTTAGCAATGTAAATACCAATGCAAATTACTCTGTCCACATTTTGAGAAATCCATCTTCAACTCCAATGCTAGATTATTGCATGTTTCACTAAAATCTGACCAGCCCTCTAGGTGGAGTATTAATTTTTGTGAACAGTTTTTTTTTTCTGTTTCTTTGGACAATCTAGAGAATTTAATGCCAACAGCTTTTAGTTTTGTCAAAAACATTATCAGAAAGTTTGACTATGTGTTGAGCTGCATGGGCTGTTTTAGATATGCAGATATGTGGTGAGTAAATAAATCAATATGTAGGGAAGATAAAGATCCACTACACCAATAATGTGCAACAAAACTTTTAGAAGAAAACTTCCAGTTTAAAAAAAACCCTCACAATTTTAATTTATTTAGCAGTGAATAAAGCTAACTAACTAGAAATCTAACTACGATTTTTTGAGTCTATGGCAACTATTAAGTAGTATGATAATGTAATTGTTGGCTCTTCACCACTATTTGATTAGCTGTGATGCATTATGTGCTACAGACAGTGGAAAGGGTATTATAAATAATTAAGTTGTAGCACTCTCTCGTGGATAACTTATGGGCTGACACCATTTCTAAAATACACCCAGCATATTTTTATAACTTTCAAATGTTATTATTATATAGGCCATACGGATGAATCTATGACATGCATTTTATATATATATATATATATATATATATATATATAAATAAAAGATATAATGCCACTTAACTAGAGTGCAACCAATGCATCAATTTTGCTTCCCCTTGACTGGCAACAATACCAAATCTAAAGCATTTACCTCCAGAATCATATGCTGACAATATGTCAATTTGACATATTTTAACACTTTACGATGCCAATACTAACACCCCCCCCCCCAAAAAAAAAGAAAATCAAATAATTTTGTGTGTTGTGATGTCTACCACGTTTTTTCTGTATTACTTTCTACACAATAAGAAGCATTCATATGCAAAGACTATGGTTACGGTTGTCAGCAGACAGTAACATATTTCTTTTCTTTCTCTAAATTCTGTTTCATTCTGTGCATGGGGAGGCAATTTATCTGTCAAGGCTTCCAAGAGAGGTAGCTCACTTTGCCCCCCTCTGCTCCATTATACTGACAGCAGCCTTATTAGCCACAAGGGAAACGGGCCGCCACATGAATTTGGCCACTGTTCACCTATGAGGCCAGGGTAAGCTTCTTTTACAATAGCGCCAATGATGCTGAGATTTTCTTTTCAGTTATTATTTTATAAATATATTAATTATGACCTGGAGATGACAGTCCAATCAGATTGTCAGGCACCAAGTCGTGGGCCCCCACCTCCACTTTGGTGATAAGTTCTCTCAGGTTTCTAGAGCTGTCATCCAGAAGCCCTGGACTTCTTATCAGCACCGGCCCCATTCTAGGGATAATTTCCTGTGTGTCGTAATTAAATGGTGGCTCTCTGATGGCGGGTGCCTCCCTTTTTAATGTAGCAAGCTCTTGATGTTTGTTTCTGTGGGGATGAGTTAGGGTGACGCTCACCTTTGATGAGGGCCAAGCTGATGAATGTTTAGTTTATCTGACAAAACACCTAAAACACAGTGAAGAGTTTGGTGGAATTTCTACACATTTGTGATTTGTTTTTGGTTGTTCATTATGATTATTAAAATAGGCAGTAATTCAAGAATAACATTTCCTCAGATTTAGTGGAAGTGTTACAATAAACTGCTAATATCCCTAATTTCCTTCAGGATCAATAAATTATCTATCTATCTATCTATCTATCTATCTATCTATCTATCTATCTCTAGCTATCTAATATATCTTCTGGTAGTATGGTGGTGTTTTTGTGTTTGTTGTCAGTTTCCTGTATGTATGTTTTAGGTCAATTGGTGAAGCTAAATTGGCCGAAGGTAAGTTGTGAGTAGTTTCTCTCTGTGTATTAGAACTGTGATGGGCTAGCGGTGGTTTACCACACTTTTCTACCCACTATCATGCTCCATGATGTGTCATATGCAGACACATATGACACATCATGTCAGAAGTGGGTTTGTCAGGAGTGGACTGGAGGATGAGTATAGGAGACTGGTGGATGACTGTGTGGAGCCAACAGAACCAACTGCTGTGCTGAACATGGCCAAGCCTGAGAAGATGGTAGTGGACTTCCCTAGGTCTGGACCACCCCCACAGCCAGTCTCCATTGGGGGGATTGATGTGGAGATGGTGAGGACCTACAAGTACCTCAGTCAGCTGGACAACAAACTGGCCTGGTTGATGTGCACAGACACACTGTACAGGAAGGAGCAGAGCTGGCTTTATTTCCTGAGGAGAATTTGGTCCTTCAACATATACAGAAAACTATTGCAGATGTTCTAGTTGCTAGCATCCTCTTCTATGCATTAGTGAGCTGGGGAGGCAGCATCAAGAAGAGAGATGCGCTGAGGTTAGATAAGTTGGTCAGGCGGGCTGGATCAGTGGTCAGAGTGAAGCTGGACTCTCTGACTACAGTGGCAGAGAGAAGGACGCAGGACAAACTGCTCTCTATCATGAACAATGAGTTACCCATTACACACCACTATAAATGAAACAGAGGAGTATGCTCAGTGGAAGGCTGCTCTCACAGAACTGCTCAGCAGACAGATTCAAGAAAGAATTTGTTCCAAGAGCCATCAGACTCTTTAATGCTTCACTTGGGGGACGATAACATACATCATAACGTCATTACATCATAAAATCATTACATATGTTGCACATCTGTGTCTGCATATTTATATATGTATATTGCACTATCAGTCTCATTCATATCCCTGTGTTCTTTGTTTTGTTTCTTTGTCTTAAAGCACTAACCCCCTGTCCAGCTTAATATACTTTATATAGTTAGTATAGTTTGTTAGTCTGTATTGTTAGTTTAATTTTTTTACTTCCATTGTCTGGATTTTATTTTTTTGGGCATACTAAGATGCTGGATACCCTAATTTCCTTCAGGATTAATAAAGTATCTATCTATCTATCTATATAACTATCCATCCCCGTGTGATTCCAAATGGGATAAACAGTTTAAAAAAAATGAACGGATGGATACAGCATATTCTCACAATCTCTGTCATTAGGATATAATTGGTTACAGGATACATTTTTTTATATGGACTTTCTTCACTTCAGCTTCTTTTAGCACTTTTTCAAAGCAAAACATACAGCACAACATCAAAGGAGGCTACATTTGAAAAACTGTTCTCATTTAAGCAGAATACAACACTTAGCGTTTAGATCTGGCACAATACATGAATTGGGCATCATCTCTGCTAACTTGCTAAAAAGAGAAAAGAAAAAAAAAGTGTTTTTGTGTTGCTGAAGGGCAGACACCTGCAGACACTCCAGACAAACATAGAAACGCAGTATGCAATGGGTTAGAAATAGCCAGAAGACACTAGAGCTCCAGCAACACTTGCAATATAAAGAAAAAATTTATTTTTGGTTTCAACAGGGTCATTATCGAACACAGCCACACAGCCGCCAAAGCTGTTCCAATTGTCCTCCTTCATATGTTTAGCACAAACGCAAGAAATAGCTTCAGACATTTTCTCACAATGTGAAATATTCACACTCAGACTTTGTGTAGTTTAGGCAAAGAAACTACCTCGATAGTGGATGAACACAGAATGCCCAAATAGCTATGAATGCACCTCTGAATATTAACTTTGTACTTAAAATACATGCAAACTTTGTACCGGGGAGCTGTCAAGTTAAAGGCCAGGTGAAATCCAATTACTCTGGACATGTGCTTTTTCACATGCAAGTCTGTTGGTGTATGTTAGCTTTCTTTCCTTAGTTAGCAGGAATGGTGCACAATTCATGTATTGCACCAGATCTAAAAGCTACTTTTACAGCTCAAGCCTCTGAAATGGTCAGGATATTAAAAATGGTCAAGATGTGAGGCAGAATAAGACTGACAAAGACTGTTATGACATACTTAGCCAAATGGCTGAGGTTCCGCATGAACCTGAGGGTTTGGCGGGTGAGGTCAGGCATCAAAGATGTTTTTAGACATCAGGGAACAGACCTGAAGGAGGCTTGCACAAAAATGGCATGGAAGGCCAGGAAGTGACCCACTAAACAACCAATCTGCTCTGCAGTTCTACTTGGAAATATCTGCCACACAAAATGTATTGAAAAGCTATTAACAAAATAATACACAGTATGATCACAAATGCAGTACAACCAACTGCTACACCATCTAAAAAAAGACCGCCAGCAGGAATTATATTTGAATTCTCTATGAGACACGTGTGGGATACAACTCGGATCAGTATTCTTGGAAATGAACATGTGACACAGAGGTTTCCCTGTAAAGTAGCCTGCTGCTGGATCCATTGAATCAGCCTCCGTGCCACTGGGCCTTGTCTGACAGCTGTCTGGACTTTAAAAAAGGGTGATAACTTAATTTCTACTCATGTCAACACTACTGCGGGGACCAAGAGGAAACTGTGGACCTATTGTGTGTCTGTCATATCATCCTGCATTTTGTGGCCCCAAGAATGAAAAATATTTAAGTGCCTTTGATGTCCCGGATCTTGTTGAACTACTCTGATTGGCCTGAAAGCATTTGAGGTCTGCTTCCTTTGATGCTCATCTCACTTACGTCGTTATCCTTTTATCCTTAGCATGTAAATTCGAAAATGTGTTTGTTTCCCTCCACTAAGGGTTAGCTGCAAGACAGAGCCAGCAATAGTACAAGGTACCCTTGCTGAAGCAGACACAAGTGCAGGTTTAGTGCTGAACAACCCTGAGTTGAGGGCGTTGACAGCAGGTTCTATCTGCCAATCTCCCTGTGGATATTGTTGCAGTATTGGCAGACAGACAGCCAGGGCTTGTGGGGTTGACAGATTCCCCCTGTCAGCAGGTTATCATTTCCAATTAAACCCTTTCATCTAAACGTACAGTCAACTCCTTGGCAAGCCAAAAAATGACCTGCATAAGACATTATTAGTCCATTTCAACAGGTCCCCATTTTTTCCCCCAACCCCAGCACTGTATCTGGGGGGGTTGGGTCAATCTTTTAAAGCATTACGGTTCTAGATTCTTCAGCTATCTTGATCCAAATAGCTCAGAACTTCAGCCGTCTACGGTGGTCACGTTCTGTTTCGAGATAAACTTTCAAAATTGCATTGGATTGACACACCGGCATGCCCTTTCTAACATGTGTACTAGCACAAGGGCCTTTTTGTCTTGCCTTGTTCTGTCAGGACCCACTGTGGACAGCGTTGTTCTTATCCAGTATGCAGAAGACATGAAGGAATGCATGCAGAGCTCAGTAACTGTCTGTTGAAAAAGCCCTCACAACGTCTCATTTCCTTTAATAAGATGGCCTCTAAGGCATCCGGATGGGCCAACTAAATACAGATTAACCCCTCAGAATCATCAGCAACCACTCAATCAACATCACTAACTCAGTCATGCATGTGTGTGCACAAGCACACCTAAACACATAGCTCACACTTCAGAAGGCTATTTAGTTATCAGCGGTAATAAATAAGGACCCTATAAACTTTATACTTAGACTTAGAAAAATAAACCATATGTCTTTGTTTTTTCCAGTTACCACAAAACTGCAAACAGTTTTGTTTCTTATATTTTGCTAGGAAAATGCAAAAATAGTTGCACATGGACATACAGTGGACATACAGTATATAAGGCAAAAACAGAGTTTGTACAATTCTTTCAAGTCAGTATTTGGTATGACCACCTTTATTCATCAATACAGCCTAAACTCTATTAGGCAAGCTTTCATGTAATTTCTTTAAGTAGCCTTCAAGAATCGTTCACCATGCTTCCTAAAGGTGATTCCAAAGCCCTTCTTTGGTTGTTGATAGATTGATGTTGTTTGCCTTTTGCTCTGTTCTCTGTCACAATCCTCCCACACCGCTTAAATGATGTTGAGGTCTGTGGAGACCAGTCCATTTTCTGTGTTCATAATTAAATTAATTTTGACAAGATCCTCGACAACACTTGCTGAAATGCAGCCCCAAACAATGACAGCCCTCAACCGCGTTTTACAGATGGCTGTAGACACACTGTTGTACCTCTCTCCTGACCTCCTCCATACATATTAATGACAATTTGAAGCAAAAGTTTCAAATTTTGCACCTACAAAAAGATTTGTCACTAATTTCAGTTCAATTCTTGTATAATTAGACAGACCTCCCATTTCTCCTTGTTTCCATTCCTTTAAAAAAGCTTCTTGGCAGCCACTCTTCCATTGAGACCATTTCTGATGAGGCTTTGGTGAACAAGAGATGGATTAATTGAAGTGCTAGAATCATTTCTCAGGTCCTGTGTCAGATTTTAGCTGGAAGTTTTCCTATTTTGTAAAGAAAAGAATTTCAGATACTGTTCATCAGCTATACAAATTTTTTAGGCCTGCAACTTTTTTGTCCTCCACTTGTTACTCCACTGCACACCATGCTGACATATGACAATATACATATAATAGTAACATTTATTTGGGAATCACCTTTTTGATGCAAAAAATACATTTTTATGGCTGTGAAACTGTGTTATCTTTGGCATTTTTTCATAAATTCACCTAAAGAAATGGGAACATGTTTTTTGTCACAAGCTGCTACTAATAAATTGCCAGTTTATGGTTAGGGGCAATACTGGTTCGTCCCTACAGTTAAATACTTTTTTATGCTTGAATGAGCCATCGATCAGTGTTAATGTATTAACAAAAACAACATTTGTCTCATAATGGTCAGCTACAGAGGTTGGACTGAAAATGAGTTTAAATAGCAGCCGAAGTGAAAGCCTGGTGAACCTTGAACAGATTATTAAAAAATCTGGTTCCTTGGAGGCAAAATATAAACCAATGAGGGGTGGCTCAAGACAGTAATATGGTAAAATTTCAGCTTTCCATATATGCTCCTTTAATCAATTCTTAAGTCAGATTTCTTGTTTTTGACCTTAAAAGATGAGATCCCAGCTGTCTGTAGAGTGAAGAAAGCAAATGCATCCTTCCACAGCTTCAGGGTATAAGAAGCTTCAATGCAGCTTGGCTACAACCTTTAAACCAAACTGTAGTCCCTGGCCAACTGCTCTGGCATGTGAGTTTGCTGTGTGCTTCGTCTAGTTTTACAAAGAGGGTTTTAAGTGGAATTCAATTCACAATTTCCTCTCTAACATTAGATATACTCTCCGAAATGTAGCCCCTCTAACCAACACCGACTTCCTGCTCAAAGACACAAGTGTACACTAAGAAAGCAGTCAAGAATACAGTTAAGTGCAGCATTAAACCCAATTTCAGATTGACTCCCTTTCCATTTGCCTAATCTGCTTTAATCGGACAATAATGCTTTATTTATTCAGGGAAAGGATAGACTTGTCCATCAGTGGGTTGGAGAAGGTGCACTTTAAGAAATCAGTGCAGAAAGCAAACTTTGGAGAGAAAGGAAAGCTGCAAGATGAAAATAAAGTAAATATATATGTATATATGTCAAGGATGAAGGAAAAAAAGCAAAGAGAAGAAAGGGAGAAGGTGTTGAGAGAGACAGGAAAAGAGAGTGTGTTTTCAAAGCACCGGTACTGAGGTAAAGATACACTGTCAGAAACACTAGGATAATCCTCTTGGTTTAATGGTTTTGAAATGGTATGACAGATTAGGTAAACAGTGCATTTAATTAATGGGGAAAGAAGTCAATTGGCCATGGAGCATGAAGCAGCTCACAATGCTTCTTTCATATCTTGGTGCTGCTGAGAGCAGAGATGGTCACAGGGATGTGTTGGCACAGAAAAGATTTTGTGCATACCTCCCCCAGAGAGGGTGCAATCTCACACTTTGTGAAGATTTGGAAACGTGAGTTAACATGACAAAGTACTCTGTGACACCATGTACAAGGAAGATAAATTAAGTAATGCTGTGAGTAAAGTAAGTCAAGAAATGAATGGAAAGCTTTGATGACAGGATTTCATGCCAAGCTAAATACTTCACTTACTCATCCCTGAAATTTTGAAATACACTCGCTGACTAACCAGATCTCTGCAGCCTCTCCTTCTGATCCCTCTCCATATCCTCTCCCCAGATAAAGGTCAGCTATCCCAGGTGCTTGCCCTCCACTTGACTCCTTTCCAACAGACTTTGGCTAAAGCAGATTCTGCAGTGAC
>VUQJ01017234.1:2533-12868 GCA_015108635.1 Andinoacara biseriatus | reverse complement strand
TTTATAAACAGATGATTGGTTGATTATAACACAGGGGAGATAGTTTGTAAGGATGTAATGGAAACAAGTTTTCATTTCTCCTCAGATTGCATATGTTTTTGGAAAAAATCTGGTGACTGCTCCCAGATATCAGCTCGTACTGCAGGTGTGTGTGTGTCTCTAGGGATGCATTCAATTGACAATCAGCAATTGGAGGCAACGCACATGAAAAATATTTTTAGGATTGTTGGTATTGGATTTTCGGATAGTTGTAGTAGTTTTTTTTCTTTTTTGTTTTCTGTACGAGATGTAAATTAAATGACTCACTAGAGACACCCAACTGTAATATTAGTGGAGGGGGGGGGGCATGATCTGGCTGTAACCATAATAATTCTGTTTCACTTAAAGCATGTGGAATAAGTGAAATGACTTTGCTGTCAGACCAGTGTAGCTGTCCAACACTACCAACAGTGTGGTAGAGTGACGCTATCCTTGACTGATGTGTGGTTAAACGAGTGCCATCGTCCGGAAGTGGTTTGAGATGTTTATGTATCATTGAAAGCACATATAAAAACAAAGTCTTTACAAAAAGTCACTCAGATTTTTGCCCCTTTTTGGCACTAATTTGGTTCTAAACCAGCAAGCCTAAGGACCTAAACAAAACTACTGCATGAAGACCTTCACCTGCAGCCTCTAAATGAACAAACAGGTGGGGATAATAAATGCTGCCAACTGATCAGGATGGACCAGTCATAACCAGCTACCATTGTCTAATCAGTGAAAAACCACACTGAAACCTGTAGCTTCATTTAACTGTCTACATCAGATGATGGGCACATTGTTCATAGTGACAAAAATATGAAATTTACATAAGTAATTGCATAGGGGGTTAGGGTTGTTGTTGATCTGAGGCTTAGGAAGCAGTGCCTGCTAAACCAATTGTGGTTTAAAAAGAAAATTGACTGGATTTTGTTGAATAGAGCCGAAGGAAAAGCTTCTTTGAACAAAAAATATGCCTGTTCTTACTTTTTATTGAAGATAAGTCAGCCTGCAACTCTGGTTTAATTTTCCCTTCCACGATGTTATTAGCTTCAATGCTTGATGTTTTTTCACTCATGTTATATCTGTGTCTTATCCTGGCTTGTAACAACTGTATACTGACATTCACATAGTTTTCAATAAAACAGGAGGTGCTGCTCTTAGCATATTGCGTATTTTACTCTTTGATCTAATGCTCAAATGTCTCTATTCCAAACAGCTGAGCATGTGATGAAATGTGTTTTATACAGTGTTGTCAGATTGCTGCTTTTTCAATGTTATTTTATTGGATTTGACATGTGTATATGTGTACCTGCACAGATGCTGATGGTGAAGGCAATTGGAACAATTCACAAGGTGTGTGTGCTTGTACTAGAATGGAAGATATAGGAGGACTTTAAAATTTTCGTTATCTTTCAAAATCACTGTGAAAAAAAAAAAAATCTCCATTATGTCACCTGTTAGGTTAGCAGAATAAAGCCTGCAGACTGAACACATTAAAAAAACTGAAAAAAAGATTTCAGGCCCTGTTGCATGCCGTTCACTAACATGTCCCTTAGCATGTAGTAGCCCATGCAAGGTACTTTTGGGACGCATGTGCTGAAGAAGCTGTTTGATAGGCAACTTTATTTTTTTTGCCATTTTAGATCCCAATGCCAATCCCAACAAACGGCAGAGGCAGCCAGCTCTTCTGGGAGATCACCCACCTGATTATGGTAACCAGCCCATATACAAATCAGCGTGAGCTGTAGGAAAAGGGATACTACTCTAAATATGTAACAACAGTGTTTTTTCTGTTGTGAAGGTGGACCACAAGGAGGTTATCACAGCTACAACGAAGACAGCTACGGCCCCCCACCGCCCCATCGCATGGGGCCCGGCATGGGTGGACGTGGTCGGGGTAGTCAGCGCTATGGTCCTGGATATGGACCGCCACCACCCGAGTATGGTCCTCACGCTGACTCCCCAGTTCTTATGGTATATGGCCTTGAGCCCTCTAAGATCAATGCTGACAAGGTCTTCAACATCTTTTGCCTGTATGGCAATGTAGAGAGGGTAAGTGATAGCATCCTAAGCAAGCACTCACTGGAGGATTAGTCGTTGTTCTGACACATAAGTGAAGGCCATTCACAGTATTGTGCCATTATGCATCTTTCCAGCAACTGAAAGAGGTGTGGCTATACTCTATACCTGAGTATAAGTATAAAGACAATAAAATTGACTTGGATGTGACGAAGCAACCAAATTCAGATATGTATTGTGTAGCTAAGTTACAGCTCGCTTGCTAACTGCCTTCATGTTGTCTGTTACTTTAAAAAGCAAAGTTACTTATGCCTCATGCATAGAGTGCCTGTGGCTCAGGGAGTAGGGCAGGTCATCTATTAATCGGAAGGCTGGTAGTTCAATCCCTGGTTTCTCTGGTCTGCATGCCAAAGCAACACTGCGTTGGTCCCGGTACGTTCATTAGAATGGGATTGTGTGTGCAAATGTTAGATAAAAAGCACTTCGATGGAGAAAGTGCTGTGAATGTGTGTGTGTGAGACTGCGTGAATCAGATTTAAATTTCTAATTTAACTTTTGGTTGGAAATTTTTAGCAAATTATTCTGAACTCTTGAAATTTTGTGCTTGATTTGAACACATAAAGAAAGATTTGATCAAATTGAATTTTTGTTACATCAATTTATTGTTTTTTCTGTTAATTTATACGTTTTACCATTTTTATAGGCAATCTATGAAGAGAAAACCGCTTGGGAAAAAAGGTTGAAAGCTAAATGAAAACCACAGTAACTGGTATCATATGGGGAAATTACAAATTTGTAAAATCATTGTCGGAACCACAAAAGCAAAGTTTTGGAATCAAAAATATATATTTTTAGTTTGTTTACATATACAAAAGTAGAAAACCAGTTTAAACCCAAAGACGAGATAAAAGTGGAAATTTGTTACCTGTTGCTCTCACGGATTTGTGCCATTGATTTACTGGTAGCTAAAATTAACACTGTTTAAAGTTAGGATCAGGGCTCACCTAATATTTCCAGCTAAATATAAGTTTGATAGCAAAAACATTAGCACGCTAGCTGTAATTTAGCCGGGAGTTGGAACGACGTAGACGAGATTATCCACTCGAGCCTTTTGATGTGTAAAATGGTTTGCAGTTTGTATATTAGCACGCTGGCAGGTTTGCCAGTAGAATGACAGCTCACGGTTGGATTTGATCCTGAAGACCAAACGATCTTAAATCCCCTGCTCATGTTGACCGTAGTTTTTCACTCCAGGCCAAAATCTAGTTTGGTCAAAAGAGCTTTGGTAGGTAAAACTGGCTTCATCTGGCTAATGCTAGTTAACACCTTATCTGCTAAAATGGACAAATTGCTTGCTACCCAGAGGCAGCCAGCTGGCTAACCTTAGCGTGCTTCCTAACGTTGCAAATGGTTTTGCTGTCCTGATGTGGGGTTTTTGTTGGAGTCCGTGTTTTGCTGGCAGCCTGTTGGTTTGTGATGTTAGTGGGCTCCATTTCTAAGATACTGTTAGATGGTATTTCTCAGTGTTAATGCTGGGAGTGGGAGAAAGACTGTCAGGCAGGAAGCTAGCATAAACCTAACATCCTTTTCCTGAAAATCCATCCTTCAGAGTCTTAGAGGCCACGTGAGTCAGAAGGTCTCATTTTTGTAGGCAATGTCAAATTCCAAGCAGGAAATGGCCAAAAAGAAAGTGATTAAAAAAATTGCATAGAGCATGTTGAAGTTAAGGTGAAGTTAAGTGAAGGTAAGGCTTTGTGCCTATTTGTTCTCAGGTCAAGTTTATGAAGAGCAAACCTGGCGCAGCAATGGTGGAGATGGGAGACTGTTACTCTGTGGACAGGGCCATTACTCACCTGAACAACAACTTCCTTTTTGGGCAGAAACTCAATGTTTGGTAAGAGCAGCTCTCCAAAACAATCCTTAAATAGCAGCACAGACCTTTAAAGATAAACACTTATTTCTCCCCTAAAAACAGATGTAAGGCCTATGATCTGTTTTCTGTCAGTGTGTCCAAGCAACAGGCTATTGTGCCAGGACAGTGCTACCAGTTAGAGGACAACACCAGCAGCTTCAAAGATTTCCATGGATCACGCAACAACCGCTTCACCTCCCCAGAGCAGGCAGCTAAGAATCGAATCCAGCACCCCAGCAACGTCCTACACTTCTTCAATGCACAGCCTGACATCTCTGCTGAGATCTTTAATCAGGTAAATGAGCCACCAACATACTGGCTCCGATGGCCACAAGTCACCACCTCACACTTTCACTGAAACTGTTTTTTGTACTCAGGTCTGTGATGAACTTGAAATTAAGAGGCCCACAAGTGTGAAACTTTTCACTGGAAAGAGTGAGTAATAAATCATAACTTAGTCACTGAAGACACTCGTTGTGTGTCAGCTGTTTTTAACACATACTGGAGCGTTGTTCAGCATGATAATGTCATGTGACACAACAGGTGAGCGGAGTTCATCTGGCTTGCTCGAGTGGGAATCCATCAATGATGCAATGGAAGCTCTAGCTATGATGAACCATTATCAGATGAAAAACCCCAGTAAGTATTCAGCGTGTACGTCAAGAAGCCAACATGGTACATTTGAACAGTTAATAGCATTTTCCACCTTTTTGTGATTAAAATTTTCTTCTCACTTCTACGTTCTAGGTGGGCCTTACCCTTACACACTGAAGCTGTGTTTCTCGACCACACACCATGCCAACTAAATCTTCCTTCAAACCATTTGTAATATTTTCTGTCTTTGCATAGAGTATACTGCAGTTCATCATTAAAGCTGTGTTGACAACAATTAGGATTATTGTTCTTTAGAAAATGTTACTTAAATTATAATTTTTTTTTAATAACTTATTTTACTTTTACCATGTTTCAACCTATTGTTTATTTTGTATGTTCACAATAGTAGGTTTGCCCACCCCCACCTTCCAGCTTTTGCTTTTCAAATGAACAGTAACCATAATGTTGCTAATGATTTAACCAGTGTCACATCATCAGAGATGGTTTGTATTGCATCATTTCATCTTGAAAATAAAATGCATCTGTTCAATTGGTATTGCTCTATTTCACACTAACAGTCACCTCAAAGCACTTCATATTGTAAGCTTAACACCTCACAGTGTTATAGAGAAAACTCCCAACGTTCCAATTATTTCCTGCGAGCATTCACTTGGTGATGCTGGGAAGGAAGAAATCCCCTTTTAACAGCAAAAACCCCTCTGGCAGAGGAAGAGGAAGGCAGCCATCTGCTTCACATGGCTGGGGAGTGAGAGGAAAGAAGAGGAGCAAGAGACAAACTAAAGTTCACACCAAGACAAATGTTACAGTTAACTGGCGGGATATGTTACACTGACCTTGGTGCTTCTGCTGAAGTGGTTAATATCTTTATTATGTTTCATGTGGACTTGAAGTAGTTTCTCCCTGCACTCTCCCTTTAATCCATCTTTCTTTTAATTAGCAAACCAAGCATCTCGACAGCAGGTGGCAAGGAAGTTGTGCTCAGATCTGTATGCCTGAAACTGTATCAGGGATATCCTGGCATGGAGTAGAAAAACCTGAGCTTTCACCTCAAGGATTACTTACTGACGTCATTATTACCTGTATAAAGCGCTTTGAGTGCTCGTGTAGAGCAGAAAGACGGTGATTTTACCATTATATGGATTTTAGCTGTAGATAATATAAGAATCTAATATTGTAGCTTTTTTTTATGTCAGGAAATTAGATCAAGATTTTTTTTTTGATGCTTTGGTGTTTGTTCAGTTACTGCAAACATATTTGTATTGTCAGTATTATTCTCCAAAGCTATCCTATGTTTAATACATTTTTGAAAGCTTATGTTGCACACAAAAGGCACTTACGCATGAGCAAATTACTAGAAAAATCAGTTTTCTTCAAATTTCGCTCTCTGATCTTTCATCATCTCGAACTGAGTTTGCAAATAGTTTCTTTTCTGATGAAAATCACATCATGTACAGGAAGTGGACTGCCCTACTCAGTTTTGATCTTCGGTCACATTTGTACCGGATTACAGCATCAACACCGGTTGTACTAAGTTATTCAAAATACGCAGACGCAGCACAAACCACTGTTTTCGCTTCTCTAACAAATGCCTCCAGCCAAACGGAGTTTTCAAGAGAAACGTGTCCGACTATGCTACACCGTCAGTATCTCCGCTAGTTATGTATCTTCTCGCCAGTAAAATAGTCCCCCTCAACTTTCCACATTAATCGTTTTTTACACCTATTCTAGTTCTGTGTGGCCTGATTCCTTGGCGGTTCGACAGAGGTTTAATTATCACATTCTAGAAAATAAGAAACAATAGCTTAAAAGAGAAACTACGTCTCCCATAGTGCCCTGAGTCCCAGCCGCGTAGGTGTTTCCGGTGTCTTATAACATTTTACTTCCTTCCACACAGGCTGACACGAACAAACGAGAAAGAAGACGTCGCTAACTTTTAAATGTTACCGCCAATATTCACATTTTGAGCTTAGTTTTTAGTTATTTTCTATCGTAAAATTCGCGGTATGTGGCGAGTGTTGTCGGAGGACTGAAGAATCGCTGAAAAACATAATCCGTAACGTGTAGGCCTCCGAAGAAAGTTTGGTCGAGGGCCTGTAAACAACATGTCCTCCGCCTCGCAGTCTTCCTCGAGACGGCAATGGTGCTACCTCTGCGACCTGCCCAAGATGCCTTGGGCCATGCTGTGGGAGTTCAGCGAAGCTGTGTGCCGGGGTTGTGTCAACTACGACGGTGCAGACCGAATAGAGCTCCTCATTGAAACTGCCAGGCAGCTGAAGAGCACCCACGGAGTTTTAGACGGCAGGTCCCCCGGTCCACAGCAGAGCAAACCCAGCTCGGCTGGGCCCCTTGAAGCGGGGCGGCAGCACGGAGAGCGTGTAGACAGGGGGAGGGGTGAGTATGGGGCTTCTTCTCGCCTCCCCAATGGCCTGCACAGAGCTGAAGATGTGGCTTTGTCAGAGGGCAGCCGACAGAGCCCAAACAGTCGTCGGGCAATGGCTGGGGCAGTTTCTAGTCTTCATGGCACCATACCCCATGCGTTGTTAGCTCAGGGGCTAGTAGCAGCTCCTCATGGGATTTTAGCCCCATTATCAGGCACCAGAGCTGGGGCCACACCTATTGCTGTCTCAGCTGGCCCCATAATAAGTGATACTGGAAGAAGACAGGCTGTGTCCCTTGGTGTGGGAGCAAGCACCTCTGCTCTGGTGGGTATAGATTCTGCTGTGTGGAGGAACAATGAAGTGATTGCTGAACTGAATGAGGTGGCTCGTAGCAGGGTGGAAGGCTGGCCCAACCGTCCCAAAGCAGTTCGGGATGTGCTGATAGCTCTGAGCAGCTGTGTCCCTTTCAATGTGCGCTTCAGGAAAGACCATAATCTGATAGGGCGTGTTCTGGCTTTTGATGCCAGCACTACTCCAGAGTTTGAGCTGAAGGTGTTTGTGGAGTATCCTTCTGGCTCCGGAATGATCTTCTCAGGAGTTCCAGACCTGGTCAGGCAGATGTTCCGTGACTCTGCCAAAGATGCTGGTAAAGCAGTGAACTCTGGGCTGCGTTACGTGGAATATGAGAAGCGGCAAGGCACTGGAGACTGGCGTGGGTTGTCTGAGCTGTTGAATGATGGTGTGCGTATGTTTAAAGAGCCTCCAATCCCAGAGGTTTTGCCACAACCAGATGCAGTGCTGCCTTTGACAGTTGCTGGACGCCCTGGACCAGCCAAGGGCACAACCAGGCGCCGTAAAGCTTCTCCAGGCTCTGAGAACGGAGAGAGTGAGGGAAGGCCTGAACATCCTGTGAGGGAGCCCTGGCCCCGGAGCGCTTACTCAGGCATGGAACCTATTCCTGGAATGGCTGTACCTCAAGAGGGCCCACCCCGTCTACACAACCAGCCTTCACCCATCTCAGCGCTCATGGGGGTAACAGATGGCCTGAGCTCCAGTCAGATGGCCAGAGATAGCCCCAGCATGTCCACAGCCCACACCTCCTCAGCTGGGCGCCCCACAAGCAGCAGCCCCTCCACTCCCTCCACCTCAGTCTCTCAGGCAGCCGTAGGTCAGGGTCTGAGCACTGGGGGGCAAAGCAGCAACACAAATGCTGGCGAGTCTACAAGTGGCACCCCAGGCACTCTGCTCTGCTGCACCCTCTGCAGAGAGCGCCTGGAAGACACACACTTTGTCCAGTGTCCCTCAGTCCCACACCACAAGTTCTGCTTCCCCTGCACCCGAGGCTTCATCCGCAGCAAAGGTCAAGGAGGAGAGGTGTACTGCCCCAGCGGAGAGCGCTGCCCCCTGGCTGGATCCACTGTGCCTTGGGCCTTCATGCAGGGTGAAATCTCAACTATCCTGGCTGGAGAAGATGTGATGGTAAAGAAGGAGAGTGACCCTTGACCCTCCATCCTGTTGGTGAATGGTGAGAAAACATCCGAGAGGAACAGGCCTTTTTTTTTTATGTAGCAGAAGGTTAACAGTGAGTTTTAAATGCAGCTATCAAAAGAAATTGTACATTAAAATGGCAGACAAGTACAGGCTTATGGTTTCACATCTGCTTTTATTAAAATGAATAACTGCAGCCCCAGGTGAGGGAACCAGGATTTTACCTCAGCAGTTTAACAGATTTAGGTAGAAGAATATAAAATCTGACATGAGCAGTTTTCAAAATTGAAAAAAGATACAAAAACCCCCAAACAAACCCTGTTTAACATTTAAAAAAGAAAAAGATTAAAACACAACGCATATCTGGAAGTAGTGGAGTAATTTTTTTTAACTATAAGTTTAGTGATAATTTAAAAATTGTATTTATTATAAATGCATATAAAATATGTTAATACATTTAAATGTGGACATAAATTCAAGACCTTTGCACTAAAATCATATTTGAACCTCAGTGTACTGCAAAGACCTCGGCTTTGATTATAGTGGATCCGCTGCAGAGATGGAACAACGAGCTAATTAAAAATCTGATAAAGTTATTAGAATTGATTTATTACTACAGTATTTGTTTGGTGGCAACACGTCTGTTTCCCAAATGTAAAACAAATGTGTTAAGTTTCTTCAGATTATTCTATTTTTGGCTGTGGACTTTAAAACAGTTCATTGGTGGATGTTGGCTTTGGGCCTAACAACTTTTCAAGTGATTTCAATATCAGCTAAGCTGAGCTACTTTCAGCTTCTCCCTTGTCAAGGGGTCACCACAGCAGGGAGCTCCATATTTGATTTGGCAGAGTTTTACAGTGGATGTCATTCCTGCTGCAGCCCCCAAAGGGGATTTGTGTCTCTGGCTGGAATTGAACCAGCTACACTTGTGATTTAAACATCACAAATGTCTGAAATCACCCAATAACATCTTATTGTTTTTGCTGAAGTTTTCCCCCAATGTCAGGTTCTCATAAACGACTTGGAGCTCAGACAGACTCCAGAAGTAGTTTTTACTTGATGGTGACCATGCAAGAGCTTCAGTCTCTGTAAAATGCTCGACTGAAAAGCTGACCTGACAAATTGTCTTTAGATGTTAGAAGGTGCCAGACTTTGCATGTCTTTTCAAAGTCCTTGAGTGCGTGTTTGGCATAGACGAGCTGATCTTTTTTGAGGATGTGGGCTGTCACACTGTTGTCTCTCTCCATGTGATCCCAGATGGACTCCATGATGTTGGGAACAGGGCTCTGTGGGGCCACAGCATTGCTGAAAATACATCTGCATGACCCTTCTTTGCTTTTAGGGTCCTTGTTTTCTTTTAGACTGAATCTGAGAGCTCCCTGATGTTAGTGAGAAGAATATATGTGGAGTGACCTGTATGTCTAAAAGAAATGTTTCAGGGCTGAGCTGGACACATCCCAGTGTCACTGTGCTGTTTATATTCTTACATGTTTTTGTTTTTTTTTTCTCTTTAATTTTTCTACAGAGGATTAAAAAACAGTGAAAGCACTTACCTATAATCTCAAGCAGAGGTCCACTTTGGCTGTAGTTCATCACGTGTGCCTCCGAGAGCAGACTTCATGCTGAAGCCCAGGAGGACCACTACACAGACCGCAGTAACTACAGACACAAGACTCACAATGGGAGGGAGACGTCTGCACGTTGGGGCTGGGCTCAGCCACTGCATCATGACCGAATCAAGTCCCGACCAAATCTCCCTCTTTTTTTTTTTTCTTTTTTTTTCTCCTTTCATTTTTCTTTTTAAATTTATTTATTTTTTTTCCTAGTTTGGCAAAAGCCTCATTTCAAAAAGCCCAATATTGAAAGCACACACTTTTTTTTTTTTTTTTTTAAAATTAAAAT
>VUQJ01017227.1:2675-17427 GCA_015108635.1 Andinoacara biseriatus | reverse complement strand
GTCCTGCAAATTCCAATACCACAGTTTTATATTAAGGTAATAATTAACAACAGACCTGACAGCAACAAGAAGCCGCTAAACAAACACACTGCACACATTAAACCGACCATATGTCCCCGAATGCATCTCTTAATTTTAGATCCTGAGCAAATAATGTTTTTATTGTTGACATCATTATTGGTAATAAATTGGATTTTTATGTTTCTAATTGAAATACTGCTATTGCAGAGCTGGTTGAAACATCAGCCACTGACTATTGTTTTTATGATTGTACCTGTACAAGCAGGAGGGATGGTTGTAAATCTGTGTCAGTTATCTGAGTTTGAATATTAATTCTGTTTCTCTTGCGCATTACTAAATGTCATCCCCTTAAACTGAGCCATGGTTTTCTAACAAAAATGACACAGATTGCCCCCATTGTGATTATTATTGGAACAGTTTGCTTTGAAACAGCATGTGACTGGGCCCACCCATGCAAAAGGTTGCACGCTTGATCTAATTTGTTCCATTTCTTGATGTCACAACTACAAATGTTCTAGATGTTGCTTCCTCTGATCATTATTGCATATTTTCAGATGAATTTTGTTCTAATGCCACTGCACACCATGACATATGCCAAGTTTTTAGCTAACAGCTCTTTGGGAATCACCGCATTGGTGCAAATATACAATTGTTCAACAAATGAGAGCAAATGATGTGTTTTTGTGACAGGCTGCTAGTAACAAAGTGCCGAAAGATACAATTGAATAATTTCATCCCCAATGCTTGAATTGTTCATAGGTTGGTGTTCAGTGTCTGAAAAAAGAAACAACGTTCCTCTGTAAATGGTTGGGTTCAAGGACTAGACTGAAAATCAGCGAAAAAGCAGCCAATGTCCAAAGTTGGAAAGACCTTCAGAAAACTTGGTGAACTATTTCTGAAGACCCCTTTTAAAAAGTTCTGCATCCAAGGATATGACTACTTTAAGGGTGTCTTGCTGTTACCAGGTTTGCTAAAAGCTCCCCAGAGGAAACCCTGGCATAGTAATACTTTAAGAGGACTCCTGGTGTTAGGATCCAGCAGCTGATTGTTCTGATCTGGTTCCCAGTCAAATAGACAGGAAATTCCTTGTTTAGCCTTTGAGGAATGGCAAAGGTATGTTGCAGACAGTACTTGACAGAGTTGACTGATCTAAGACTGCGCTATGCTGGAGGATAAAGAAGTTCTGTGTACCTGCTTCTGCTTTCTTTTTCCTGTGTTAGGTTGCCCTGCTTGATGTAGACATCTGTGGTCCGTCCATCCCCAGGATCATGGGTTTAGAGGGAGAACAAGTAAGTCGGTAGCCAGCTGTCAAAAACAATCATTTCTAATAGTACAACATTTTAGTTAGTGTGACACATGGATGCAAAGAACAATACACATTTCATTTTAATGGACCACTTAGGAAATCCACTGAACACACGTGCATTTCTGATTTGACCAAGTCGTGTCCTTGTGTTCTCTGCTGTGTTTAGGTTCATCAGAGTGGCTCTGGATGGTCCCCTGTGGTGAGACGGTTGAAGCTTTTTTTCTTCTTTTTTTAAAATAAAATTTTCTTTCTTTAAAGAAAATTCAAATGTGTCTCTGTGTTGCGTTGCAGTATGTAGATGACAACCTGGCAGTCATGTCTATTGGCTTCCTGCTAAGTAGCCCTGATGATGCTGTGATCTGGAGAGGACCCAAGAAAAATGGTGTGGGAATATTATAGGTGTGTGTGTGTGTGATGCTCGTCTGTTTCCAGGTGGCACACAACTACAGCCTGTGCTTTGTTTGCGTCCTATCAGGGATGATTAAGCAGTTTTTGAGGGATGTTGACTGGGGGGAACTGGATTACCTCATTGTCGACACTCCCCCGGGCACCTCTGACGAACACCTCTCAATCGTCCAGTACCTAAGCTCCACCCATGTTGATGGTGCCATCATCATCACCACACCGCAGGTACACGCAGGCGTGCCAAGTCTCAGCTTTAGTATGAGCAGGTTTTACATTAGCAATGAAAGGCCTCTGTGGGAGCTTTTAAAAAAAATAATGCCCAAAGTTTATGGGGTTTAAAAGTATTTGGACATATATCCACAAATATTCATGAATTTAAAAGAAGTCCAAACTCTACGGTGCAGTTATCCTCTGCCCTCAGGTAAAGGTGGGTGTACAGCAACTCATTTTCAGTTGATTGCTACTGAAAAGAGATACAAACAAAGCGCTTTGTTTTCAGTGGTTTCTGAGAGTGAAGATTCTGTAACCGAAATTCAATTCAGTTTTAATAACCCCTCAGTCTTTGTCACCCTGCCAGGTGGGTGGGTGATGATGTAACCTGGGATTTTCAAATTGATACAATAAAGGCATCTTCCGAAAATCTGGGACGACTTAGTTCTTACCATAAAAATAGCAGTCACACAAAGTGACGGCGTTCTCAGTGCTTTTTACTCCTATTACGATTCTAGCATTTCTTTTCCCTGGTTCTTGCTTAGTCCCTGAGGCTCATATGCACCCCATTAAGATCTACCAAGAACTTTAACGATGTGTTCCAGTACTTCTTGCCACCTAAAGCTTCTGCTGCCAGGAGGCTGAGGGGAGCACTGGCGGCCGACAGCATTTCTTTATATAACGCCGAGTCCAACAATCTAAGCAGTGCATCTGTCATTTTCACCTTTTCATTGCTTTTATTCAGACACCTGCACGAAACTTCATTAGCATCTCTTTATCAATTCTGAGTCATTTGTGAGCTGAAATGAAACTGAAATTTTAACAGCCAAACATCCAGATACAGTTGAACATTTGTATATGCTTAAACCGCTGTAACTCACACGCAGATGTTTCAGTGTTATTAAAAACCTACTCAGCTCAGCTGATTCGAGTTAAACATTGTTGCTTGAGGAAAAGAAGAGAATACTTGTCCAAATACTTATGGCATCAAACTACTATCAGCTTTAAAGGGAACTTGAACCTGCAGACACATGTCTACTTTCAGTCCAACCCACTTCACTGGGTGATCACCTAAATTTCCCCAGCATTCCCCGGCTTTAACGAGCTGAAGTTGCTCAGCCTGTGTTCAGCTTTACTCATTTTACTTCGATAACTTGAGTCTATGGCTGTGTGGTAGTGACACTGAAAGCCACAACTACGCAACTGGCTGATCACAAACCGACGCTTTCACTCAGAAGGTTTCATCTTTTCTTATGAGTGGCTGTAGCTCAGGAGGTAGAGCAGGTCACCCACTGATCGGAAGGTCGGTGGTTCGATTCCTGGCTACTCCAGGCTGCATGCCAGTGTATCCTTGGGCAGGATACTTAACCCCAAGTTGCTCTCCGACGCAAGCGTTGGAGTATGAATGTGTGTGAATGTTAGCTAATTAAAGCACTTAGCTTAATTACATGGAAGTGCTTGTATGAATGAGGTAAATGTAAACGTGTTGTATAAGCGCTTTGATTGCTCAGTCAGAGTAGAAAAGCGCTATATAAGAACTAGTGCATTTACCGTTTACCTTATGCAGCTGCCTTCTGTTATGACAGTGTTGCTCCTTTACAGCTTTACTGTACACTGACACATTTCTGCTACCTTTTGATCTTACTTTTTCAGCCCAGTAGGACACACAAACAGATAAAATTTGATAAAATTTTGAATTTTGCACCAACAAATTGGCAGTCTGTGGATAAAACATGGTGGCCAAGCATTAGCTGTTCACACTCCACCCTGACGTCACTTCCGAATCCAAAAATCCAGGATTGCAGCAGCATCCACAGTGAGGGCTTTAGTATGAATCCACTGGAAGTAATGGCGTTCTCGGGATGCACTACATTATTCTGGGGCCGTGTCAATGACAGCAGATTGCTTTTATACCAAGCGGCACTTTTGGCATACTGCAACCAACAGAGGATGTTGTTATATCATAAAACTATAAAAGGGTTAGGCCGTCATTACACAAGAAGGCTGTAATACAGGATGTTTACAGGTGCCCACAAAACACTGTTGAAGGAATCGCATACGGACAAAGGGCAGTGCAGGACTCAAATAAATTCTGGGTTTGCTGATGTTGTCTTGCTTCTATAAAGTCCTATATCGAGTATGAACACAGCACAAAGTGCTTTGCTTCAGCTGCTGAATGCACATTCTTTTCTTACCTGCGTTGATAAGGTGATTTAGGTGTGCTAAGGGCACACAGAATAGGCACAAGGTGGTGTTTGTGTTCAGTAGAAACACTGCCTGCTGAAATTATAATATTTACACATCAATGCTGGAGATGAACCCAGCATTGTCTTGGATGCAAACAGTGACCCGATATTACTGCTGGAAGCCGTGACAGAGCTCCTTAATTTGTCAAATCGTTCTGCCGATCAAAGTTTGGGAACGTTTCCTGCTGATGACTCCTGCTGGGATCCGTCATGCCGAACACTGAGTGTCTCGTCACTCTGCTTGTGTTTAGTTTTTCAGTTCTTACTGTGCTCGGTGAAGCGAAGCACCAAATTTAGGCATGCATTTCCTGATTGTAAGGTTAGGCTGGGAGTGGTGAAGTCAGACGGCAACAGAAACACTTCCTCATTCTTGTAGGTCTCACTAACCAAATAGCGATGGGAATTACCCAAACAATCAAGCCAGAGTGACTGTTTGGTGAGCAGCTTTTTTCTGAAAGAGAAGTGCGTCTTTTATATATAAAAAAAACCTTCTGTCGCATAAACACACTGAGGCTGACAGCATGGCTCAGGCAACGTTAAATGAACTGAATCTTCCATTTTGTCTCATATTCTGCCCCCCACCCCCCATACACACGTGCACACACGTGCACACAAACCCCTGCTTTGCCTTTCTCTTTCTATGGTTCTCTGTCTCTGTAGGAGGTGTCATTGCAGGACGTGCGGAAGGAGATCAGATTCTGTCAGAAGGTTAAGCTGCCGATCATCGGAGTGGTGGAGAACATGAGCGGTTTTGTCTGCCCTAAATGCAAGGTGACTCTCACACTCTCATGTGCATACTGCAAATAAGCTAACAGAGCCATGTGTCTACGAACTGTAACAGGAGGACTGATTGCAAAAAGGTCCATGAGATAACTGGAGCAGGCAGAGTCGCATATTTCACGGATCTAATCTGCTTTGAAATGTATGTAAGCAGTGCAAGCATATGTTCGATTTAGCTTGGGTTAAAAAAAATGGAACACACAGGAAAGAGGAAGAGGTCTGAAAGATGTGCGTTTCTGTTATTTTCCTGTCTGAGGCAAAAAAGAAAACTGTCCTAGAGGGTGCGTGTTCATCTGCAGATGCACTGTACAGGATACTCTGCTTTTATTTTCACAACCACAAGCAAGTGCACCGTGCAGAAACATTAACATAGGTCTGTGTTTTTTCCTGTCATTTTTATTTCCTGAGATTTTTACACCTCTTATGGTAGGGTTTTAAATCTTCTTTCTTCCTATCCAACATTGACACTTCGCTTGGGGCGTGATTGTGATTACTCGTACAGGACATGACCGGCCCTTTACCTCACTTGCAGATTTTTCAGGCCTTTCCTTGACTGAACAGTGAAGTAACCTCATTTCAAGAGATCATTTAAGTGACCCTTTTAAATATGCTCTCTCTGTGGAGCATATAGTTTTCCAGGGTAGGGCCTGAGCTCCAAGCTTGAATTCCCAGTGGAAAAAGTGGATGTTTACATTATTAACCTTTCCCAAACACCTTGTGTCATTTTTCTTTATCTTCGCCCTTGTAGAACACATCACAGATCTTCCCACCCACGACTGGGGGAGCTGAGAAAATGTGTGCAGATTTGAAACTGCCCCTGCTGGGAAAGGTGCCTCTAGATCCGAGAATAGCACGGAGCTGCGATGAGGGCAGGTCTTTCCTGAACGAAGTGCCCGACTCTCCTGCTGCAGAAGTCTACCTGAAAATTGTCCAAAGTGAGTGAGTCTTTCAGGAAGACACACAAAACACACCTAGATAAGCATCGTACAGTCTGAATGTATAAAAAGCAAAAGCCATATGTGACTTAAATCTACACATTTTGCCTGGATTTGGCCTGGAAGTCTCCTTCTGACAGTTTGCTACCAATCCTGCAACTAGAATTGAGTTTTTGAGAAGTGGGTGAAGTCACAGGATGCCAGGTCGTTTGCAGCCCCGTCTCCTCCACCCCCTGCTCCTCCTGGATGTTACAGTACAACCGATTCACTGCAAACTGCTCTGTGATTCAGCGAGGTCATTCTGACACAGAGGTTTCTTTTCTCTCTCTCGTAAATGTGCACACGCAGGTAGTCAGAACGGGACAGAAAGGGATCCAGAATTGGCAGCAGCACTGGGACCAGTGCAGATGTGCACAAGGAGACTGCTTTTGCTGGCCCAACTTGAAACCATGTGTTTTCCGTTATGTGGCTCACACCCCTTTATAAATAACGCTGCCTGTAGCATCTCGTACGTCATTTTGCGGATTTTTTCACTTTCCTTAGTAAGGAAGTTGGATGCACACTCAGACATATTCCTTCTTTCAGTGAAAACCCTTACTATTTTTGATGACTGGATCACTTAGTTGGCGGCTCAATTCCTGATTAAACGTAATGAAAGAAGAAGTGGCCACCGTATAATTGGGAAGCGGCCGATCAGAACAGGAAGAAGGGGAGTTGTATCGAAATTCAATAAGTATGCTTAAAGCATGAGATCAGCCTTGTTGTGGGCTGTAGAGCAGCTATTTCACCCCTTACTGAAATCATTATTGACAAACATTTATCAGCTTTCTCAACACTCGTGTATTTTCATCATCATCATCATCATCATCATTACACTCTTCTCTCCTCCACCAGGTATCCAGGATTACTGCTCCAACAGGCTAACAGAGGAGCAAAGCACAACCTGATGGCAGCCACAGAACACCAAGACAGATCACATGACTAGAGCGTGGCAGAAAAGTACCAAATAAGAGGCACGTACACGTCAGCATCACAGCATTTATCCACGACTGTCAGAGAAATCTGAGCAGTTTGTTTTCACGATGTGACGCTTTGAGTCGATCAAACTGCACGGTGCCACAGTTCCTCTGCTGCCACAGTATTTCCTGAAGAACTACTAAGAAAGAATGAAATGAATACAGAAATTACTTCCCATTTTGTAAGAAAAATAAAGTAGTGTTATCCAAATAAGTACTTGTCCCCATTTTGAATATGAATACACTCATTATATTGGTACAAATCTATGTGTTTTTTTTCTGAGAGAAGACGTGAGCGCTGTAGTAACTAAAGTTTGTTGTGGGCTGTTTT
The DNA here is from genome assembly GCA_015108635.1 of Andinoacara biseriatus. Classification (NCBI taxonomy): domain Eukaryota; kingdom Metazoa; phylum Chordata; class Actinopteri; order Cichliformes; family Cichlidae; genus Andinoacara; species Andinoacara biseriatus. Next base: position 10,177 of record VUQJ01017227.1, on the reverse strand, counting down.
TCAGCTGTAGATTGGTTTCCTCTGCTGAGCACCGTGTATCGTACTTAAAGAAGCCTCCGTGTTAATGCTAGGAAAGGTGCAGTGTCACATGTGGCTTATTGGCACTTATGGTGTTTTTATCAGTTTGGGAGGGAAGAATTGAGCTCCATGGCAACAAGGAAAAAGAGTATATCAGTCTTTGCCTGTGATGATGACGATAATGTGGGAGCCATTCACAGTTTGTCTTGCAGCATCAACAGAGTCCTCTTTAATACGTTGGTGGGGGAACCGGCCAATACTCGAGTCACTTTTGTGTACATCATGTCAGTCCCTTTAGTTAAAGCTCGAGCAGGTGCGATAATGTTTACCTGTTTATGGCAGCAGGTAATTGAAGTCTAAGTACAGAGTAAACCACCAACACAGAAAGAAATTTCCTTGGATTTTACTTTCTTGTTAATAGCGGTCGCTTTACATTTCAAATGAGCAGACTGTTTACAACAAAAACCCTCCAAACGCTTCCTGTTTTTAAGTTTAAAGAAGTACAGTGCAGGTGCACGATGAAAACACACACGTTTAATCAAAAGTTCTATTTGTAAGAGGCGTGAACGGGATGAGATTCAGTGCTTCAAAACTGTATTCGATCTCTCAATGTGAGCTTTATGCCACAGCAATTATATTTTTAATGCTAAAACATTTTCAAGCAATTTTACATAAAAGGAGGAAAACATTAATTTTTTATTAAGATGCAGAAAAATTTGTTTTAGTTTTCAAAAGTTTTGCTTCTGTTCCGACTTAAATTTGAATTGAATCGTTTTTAGTTTTAAACAAGTTTTTGACAGATTTCTAAAATATTTGTGGTTTTCTGTTTTTAGTCTAATAAATTTATCAAGCGATGAATGTTAATGTGTGTGCTTTAGAGTTTACAGACCTCAGCAGCTCTTTAAAGGTACAAAACTTTCACTTGTAGAACAACTAAATGCTGTTTAACTTGATGTTTAGAAATATTTTTAAATTTGAAACATTTCCACCTCTGTGCAGAATTCCAGGGATAGCACACTGCAAAGCAAGCCGGAGATCCAAAGATCAAAAGTTATGGTTAAGGTCAGCTGACCTTCACATTGTCACGTGTCCTGATATTCACTGATATTTTCTGAAATTTGGAGCCACTCACTGTATTTTCTTTATAACTCTGTTAAATCTTCACAAGTTTAGTTCATATGGTAACTTAACGGTGTTTTCTCTCAGATTTACAGTAAATACAATGTTAAAAAAAAAGTTTTTCTTGAATATACTTGCATTAATTGATTAAAGACCAAACCAATGACCAAACAAAAAACATGTCCATTTATTAAACTGACTGATTTGAGTTTGTCTGCTTTTGAAGCCAAAGTATTTCTTTTGTGGCTGTTTGAGCCGTTTCAGTATCAGTGGTGTGAGCACAGGTTTGCTGGGTCTGTATTGACCAGTCTTGGGAATTTGTGTGCCACAGAGAGAGTGTGTGTGTGTGTGTGTGTGTGTCCTTGTTTGTACTGTGCTGCTTAATCATAGTTCCTCCAGAATTCAGTAGAAAATACATATGAAACTGCATCTACATCCTGCTAGTAGACAAAACAACTGTGATCGCACTCGTGCAGAAATATATTTATCACAGTTACGGCATATAATATATATGATGCGTTTGGTTCGGTCGCAGTCGGGAGTTTTAAAACGGAAAAGGTACAATTTTCATTAATGAAACACTGTCTTTATCTTCCATTATTTTACAATAAATTATTAACACCAATAAGCAATACGAACATTTGGAAATCTCGTCTCCCAAACACTTTAATAAACAACCATACGCTGGCTCTCTGTAGTTACAGGTAGATGGGTGTAAGCAAATACTGGGCATGGCACTGAGGCATGAGTGCTTTTGCCAAACCGGTTCTTATCCCTGAAGAACAAAAATAAAGTATTGTGCTAAAAACTGCCTCTGTTGATGTGATTGCTGCACGTTTGCACTGGTTTCATGGCCAGAGCGGATTTGTTTCTGTGAATTTATTTCTTTTTTGTGAGCTTAAAAGTGGAGAGGATAGTCAACAACTGTGCAGCCTTGGCAATTACAGTCTGCTTCCCAAATAATAAAATCAGTGAAATCAGTCATCGAAACGAAACGGAATTTGATTTAGAAAATCCGGTGATTCTGAATTTGTTGCAAATCCGTTTATGAGCCGATTGCTTTATGTAAAGTGTAATTGTGCTGAAAAGCAGCTCGCTTCACAGAACAAAGTGTGCAGAGTGGAAGTGCATTCACTATTGTGTTGATGCTTTCTGACTGCTATGAGATCAAATTCATCCCAAATAATAAAAACACAAAAACAAATGACAAAGCTGATTTGTTTTAATGTGAAGTGAGGCTGAAAGTTTGAGACTGACAAGATGTCTTCTATCAAACCCTCTCCCTGTGTAAGCATAATGGGACTTCACTTCCTTATGATACTAATAATGACATTTCTGGCTTTAGGAAACAACACCTCCTACCATTCATGAGACCGCCTCCAGAATTAAATCATTGAGTCCCTTTAAAAAATCAGCAAAGCCAAATAACGCTAATTCTAGGTGTCTCGTTTGCTGATCCTCAATGCCTTGGGAGCCGGCTCTGTTATCATGGCTCAGTTTGAAGAGGTTCTGGATGAAGTACGCTCGGCTCTGACTTGGGCCTCACCTGCCAAGATCCGAGCTCTGCTGGAGGCTTTGGTGGAGGAGCAGATCATCTCGGAGGCTTACAGCAAGAGTTTGAGTCTGCATCGATTCGCTGACGCGGTCACACCTGAACTGGATTTCGGGGAATCTGCGTGTATACCAGGATCTGATGAGCCGGAAGAGGTATTTCTATCTCGAGGATCCGGCACCCACCACCAGCACCTCAATCAAGGATCTCTCAGTCAGGTGATGCAAGGTGGATCACAGTCTGCCTCTGCTTTCTACGAGCTGGCAGGATCAGAGTTTGTCCCATTAATGGATGAATATTACAGCTCAAGATCAGGTCCACAGCATTACTCACTATATGAAGATCAGGTTGTTTACAGGAATAAACTAATTCAGGAATTGAGGGATGGGGCAGTGATGGACAAACACTACCAAAAACAAATGCTCTACTCTGTACAAACAGTGTTTGATTGCAGTCTTGCATTAAATAATGAAATAACTGAACTGCTGATGAGTGCCGATTCAATGCAGAAGCTTGTAAGTGATAGTGAAAGGGTAAATCAGGGGAATTTGGACGATGGGAGGGAGTGGTTAGAACAGATTGAAGTGGCTGCTAGGCGAATAGCTGTACCTCTGTGGCAGCACTGGGATAAAGGAAGGAGGATGTTAATGCCTCTGGTTCCCTGCAACACAAGTGGATGTACAACAGGTGAAAACACAGTGACACACAACGAAGCACAATGCTCCATTTTGGATATGGAAGAGGAAACAGAGCTTGCAGCTGCTTGCAGGACACTCGATGCGTACGCCGGGAACTTTAATGCAAGCTTCACGCTGGATGCTGAGAAAGCTGCTGACACACCTGAAGAGTTTTATTTCCCCACATATGATGATGTGCCAACGCCTGGGATCAACATGGATCACTTCCAAATATTTGGAGAAGGAAGAAATGCCTCACCTGTCGAGGTCGGTGAGGCAACAGGCTCAAACAACAACGCCACAGACAATATGGACAACTTCCTGGATGCTTTGTGGCCAGGTGAGAGGAGAGCAGAGGCAACAGATGGCCTCCTTTGTATGACTGCAGATGCACAATGTAGTCCAGGTTCTGGGCTCCCACAAGTTACCTTTCCACATTTGAGTTCCTTATTTATACCAAAAGACAGTCCGGTTACAGGACAAGACAGTTCATTTTCCTCCAGCGCAGATTCTAACATGACCACAGGGCTTACAGACAATGTTTACAAGACTGGATATGGGACAGCAGCATGCAGCACAGACAGAGTAACAGACATCCACGAGGACATAGATTCCCACTGTGGTAAGTTTTGGCTCATATTATAGTCCTCTTTAAATGTAGCATAATGGTTTATTTATACATGTTATCTAAATTTAACTGACTTCTGCTTTACTTTGCTTTTCCTTCTGTAATTTATCATTTACATGAAACGCCCGGGGTTCTGAAACACTGATGTTTTCATGCAGGCACCAATACAGGTTTAGCTCCATGGCTTTATTTTGGCTTAATTCCTGCCAAGGCAGGATTTTGTGGTTAAGGTGTGGGCTTACTTTCAGTTTCATTTTGACTGGTATTTGGATGTGGCTTAAAAATAGGCTAACACTCCCATTTCCAAAATAAAACAAAAAACAAACATACACACACGCACACTTTGACTTGGTATGAAAAGGCTTTTGCCCTCAAATGTGTCACAGCATCAAACAAATCTGAATTAGTGTAATAATTCAGGAAAATCATAACATTTTTTGGAAAGTTGAGCTCTTCTTCACTAACCACACTCAGGCCTGATTACTGCCAAACCTGCAGAATCAAGAAGTCACTTAAATAGATTTTGCCTCACAAAGTGAAGTAGGCTACAAGATTGCAAAAAGCAACACATCACAAGCCAAAACAAGTCCCTGACATCTATCAGTCTGGAAAGGGTTACAAAGCCATTTTTAAGGCTTTGGGACTCCAGCAAACCACGGAGGGGGGCTATTTTCCACAAATGGAAAAGACTTGAAACAGCGGTGAACCTTCCCAGGAGCACAGACTGCATTTACAGCTCATCCACGAGGTCACAAAACAGAACAGCATCTGGAGAAATGTCACTAAAGAGTGGCTGAGTCTGAGTGTGCAGGACCTGAAACAGGACCTTCATGCTCTAAAACCCTCCAGTGTGGCTGGATTAAAATAAATCTGCAAAGAGTGGCCAACATTCCTCCACAGTGGTGTCAAAGACTCGTTGCCAGTTATCACGATGATGCCAATGGTGGCACAACCAGGTATCAGGGTTAGAGGGCAATTACTTTTTCTCACTGGTGGGTTTGGATAACTTTTTTCCCTTAGTGAATGAAATCATCATTGAAAAATGGCATTTTGCATTTACATGCGTCATCTTTGTCTAAGATTAAAATTTCTTTCATGATCTAAAACATTTAAGTGTGACAAATGTGCGACAAACTAATAAATCAAGAAGGGGGCAAATACTTTTTCATGGCATCCTGTATTCTTCTCAAGGGCATTTTTACAGTAACGTGGGGGGTTGTAAACTAAAGCTATTAGGTTGTGACATAGACTACTTTTAATTGACTCCATTACAATTAAAAGTACTTGCATGAATAAATTTATAGCTGCTCTTTTCAAAGAAGGCCTCTCATCTACGTCACATTTGTTTCTATTTTGTTGGTAATAAAATAATAATAATAAAGTAGTAACACTTCATTTTTAGATCTCTAGTGTCTCAAATCAGCATACAATATTATTGTAATGAAAGTTCCTATTGATCATAAATAGCTCGTCTTGAATGATTTTCATCTACAAATGTCATCATTTTTGTTTATGCCTAATAGCCTCTGTCACCTTCATTTTAAGGCTCAAATGTGTTTTTCAGCTCCATCCATACAGATATTTTTTTAAGTCATAATATTCACAGCGTCCAATCAGCTTGGTGAGGCTTCAGTTAACTCGAAGAAGCAAACAGAGAAATTAAAGGCCACGAAAGGTTAATTTTTATCTTTCTTATGAACGTTAAGGTGGATTGAGCACTAACCATGTTTGATGAACTTTGTAACCTATAATCAATGTGTGCAAGGTTTTGGCAGACCTGTTTCTAGTAAACCCATGTCGGCATTAATGCCATGAGTCAGTTACAAGGGTGGAGCTTTGGTTTCATAACTTATTGTGTTATATGTGCACCGAGTTAAAGACTAGATTGTTCCTTAGTTCTGTTATTCATACAGCTTTAAAACCAATGGAAAGATCATATATTGTGTTCATATGCAGTCTACCACAGAATGCAAAAGGAGGAATCCTGTAAGGCTTATTAGGAATGTTTTGGCATTTATTATTTGTTATGATAGCGAGGGCGGGACAAAGAGCTGGAGGAAATGATGTGGGAACAACTGAACCCGGGCACCTGCAATAGCCTTTTGGTATGTAGGTCACCTGCTCAACCCACCACACCAGAGCCCAACAATTAAAGAAATTTAATTCCTCCGCCCCGCTCTTTGTTTTTGCCCACAACCTTCCCAACCTTAGCTGTGTTCAGTATGTGCACATTGATGCCACTCTGTGAGTTATGAATCTATTTTCATAGTTTTGTGGTGACTGCTGTTTTTTTGGCATGAAAACCCAGTTGGATGACTTGTTTCGGTAAGATAAAGTTTCAAGGAAATCAGTGCATGTGCAACTGGCTAATTCCAGAGATGCAACTTCTTGCAGAACTACCCCACTTCCCCCCCAATATTATATAACTATGTGGAGAAACTGGTATCAATGGTATGAGCCTCATGTAACTGGTTTTGGCACCGGGGCAGGGACACAAAGATAGAGCAGGTGCTTTCCACTCTGTAGTTAACGTTTACCCACATTTCCTTGCTCATTCCAAGACCCAGTGAGCACTGATGCTGTTTTTCAGTTGTTTTAAAGAGCTGAAGCAGAACAACTGCAATTCCTGAAAGCCAAACAATGAACATATGGATAGAAAGAAATATCTTAGACTTAGGGGAGAAGGTGCATAATATCTTTAGATTGTGATGGAAAAGGAAATTAAGAAATAACAGATTAAAGTAAAAACTGATCCATGCCCACAACGTGGGAAAGGGGAAGTTTTAGATTTGAGGTCAAGTACAGTTAGCTTAAAACTTGCAACACACACATCAGTGATGAATGAGTGAGAAATAAAGGCAACATAACTGAAAAAAATCCACCTTTAAAAGTTACTTTCTGGCTATTATGTACAGTATCTATTTGCTTTATCACCTTTCCTCATAATAAATTGGTCCTTTATGGTGTGACGTTAGAGCCTGAAAGTTTTTCTTTTCTTCTTGTTGTTAAGCCAGAGCTAAACCAAAAGCAGGATACATACAAACCGAGCCACCCAGACTCTGTTTGGCAGCGTATATTAGGCAAAGTGAAAGTAAAAGTTTATTCTAAACCACACCAAGCTGCGCGCAACTGTATAGGTCAACTGAGGATATATGCAGCGCCGGTTCATGACTCACAGAATATACATCAGACAGTATAGCCGACCTGAGCATCATCCAGTGAGCCTGACAGGTAGGAAAATTATCCTAAAGTTGCTGCGGTGGGGCAGGGTGGGCGCAGTCCTCCAATGTGCGCAGGCAAGTACTAAGAGGCTTTCGCGGGAATCCCCCCTCTTTTTTTTATTTTCTTTAATAAACGTGAGTCACTAATTATTTTCAGTTTGTTTTGATTGAGGTTTTCAAATTTATCACCTGATTCACCACCAAAATGATAAGATCTGTGTTCTGCGTTTGTTTTAAAACCAACTCCGTTTGTGCGATTAGATGCTGTCGTTCCCTCCATCATAGAC
>VUQJ01017224.1:3676-14823 GCA_015108635.1 Andinoacara biseriatus | reverse complement strand
AAAAAAAAATGCTTGATTTTTTTTTTTTTTTTTTTCTCATCTTGACTCTTTGCCACAGCAAAATATAAAAAGGTATCACTTGGCTTCTAGGTTTCCACAAGCTCCTATTAATGTGTACGTTTTATAGTGCGAGCACAGGAAGGCACTGGGCTCACTTTAAATAGGTGGAAATTGCTCAGTTATGCATTTGTGAACTCTCGCATATACATTTTTGCTGGAGCATATGGGCTTTCTTTTTTGTATTTTGTAATGCTGGGTTAATTACAGGTCTGCAACTTCCTTACTGGAAAGAACTGCACGCGTAATGTGCTTTGGTGCTGATAATAGGAGGAAAGAGTGAAGTTTTACAGAAGAAAAACTAAATCCTAACTTCATAATTCATGGATTATATCAGATGTTATTCTTCATTGTGTGATTGTCTTTTTAAAATATTCATATTTTGCATCTTCAGCTTATCTTCTGTAATCCTTCTGAAAGACTTTAGTTCCACTAAAACATTTTACTTGAAGTGTAATTCATAGCAAATTGCAAAGTTCTTTCCAGTAATATAATGATACAATGGAACTATAACACTGAATAATTTGCAGTTTATTCTAGTATTATTTCAAGTGTGTGTATATTATGCAGAGTGAGGGCCAGAATGGTTTAAAAAGATGCTTTCTAAGTCAAAAAAAATCTAAACGCACCAGGCTATTCACATGAAACTGTGATACCATGCATCACAAGATCATATTTAAGCAAATTCTGGCACCTCCAGATAAAGTGAGATTACATCTTATAATGCATATATTCATCTGCAGGGAGTGTGTAAATCTATATGCATGCTTAATGTCTGTCTGACCCATATGGGGGTCCTCTATGGCAGGTGCACATTAATACTTTCAACATCTAAGCTTCCTGTAGGCTATAATGCACTTTATACAGTGAGTATTTTCTGCGGTTGAGCTTATTTTCAAGACATTCAGTGTGTGTACTTAACATTATATAGCAATACTCTCTTTATATACCAACATTAGGCAAATCTGTAGCTGTGCCATGTTGTAATGTATACAGTATGCGTGTAAGGGACTGCACTCTGGTTTCCTCTGTATAATCCACGTAGGCTTGTTGCAAAGTAGCACAATCTGCTTAGTGCAATTTTACATCTCAGCTCCAACACAGATGTAAAACCATCAGCCCTGCAGTCCACCGTCGCCCATCTCAGCAGCGTCCAGAGCAGGATTTAAAGCCTGACATGGATGTAAAGGGGCTTTAACAGCCTGATCGGAGGCGTGGCATTGATATCACCACATAGCTCTACTTAGACTCTGCACACACACACACACACACACACACACACACACACACACACACACATATATGTGCTTGTGTGTCACCATACACATGAATGATACATACACCAAGCTGTTTGACCTGAGCTTCCCATGGTGCATCAGGGATAGCGAATGGCCACATGCCAGCAGTCCACGTTATCACCACCCACAGGCCAGCCCCAGCGTTTCTGCTCCCTCTTCTATTACAGATATTAAGGTGGTGTGTTTCAGCATACAGAGAGTAACTAATCCGTCTTGTAGTGTGTCAGGAAGCCTGTCCTGAAGTTTCTGGTCCTGCAGCCAGTCAGTCTTTGAAGCCACAGGGTCTTTATTAATTAACCTCTGGCTGGCCGGTCAAAGGGGGAAGGTCCTGCAGATGAAGTGGTGGTGTCTGTGTTGTCAGCCTCATAGGTCACGACCTGCGCCTACAGCATGACCCCGGCCTTATTTGAGCCAGATGTTAAGGAGCAAGGGTCTGTGCTGCATTCTTTTCTTTCCCTGCTGCCTGGCTAGCAGAACGGTCACCATCAGCCACTCGAGTCAGAGCGCTGATTTTCTTCTGGGTAGATTGCTGCTGTACTCCTCTGTGTGCCACCCCACCTTTTTCCCTCTCTCTCCGTCTCCCTGTGGGATCCATCCATTCACCCCCTCCCTTTCTTCTGTTTTCCCCCTCCTTCCTTGTTTGGCCCATTGCCCCTTTCCGCTTCGCTCAAGGGAAAGAGTGCCGTGTGTGTATTGCCTGGCAGCATGCCCACTCTCATCGTTTTCTCCCCATCCCCTCCTTCGCTTTTTTATCCCACCCTTCCCTCATCTCTCTCCTCTCTCTCTCATCCCATTCTTCTTATCCTTCCCCTATCTTTGCCTATATTTTTCCTCTCTGCCACCTTCCCCTCATCTTTCTCCTTCCACCTCCCTTTGTCCCCATCACTCCTTCCACCTGCTTCTAATCACTAGCCCTCGATCTCTTTCACTCCCTGCCTTCATTCATACTTTGCTCTCCGTCTTTCTCTCTCCCGTCCTCCCTCCCTCCCCCTTCGTCTTTTCCTCGGCTGGGCTCAGGAGCAGTGAACAGGTGTTGTCTCCTTTTGATTTGGGTGCGTTTGGATTAATGCTGTCAGCTCAGCTGTTAAAACAACTGCCACCGCCAGATGCCAGTCAGTTTGGGGCTGGAGTTGTCACCTACACACACACACACACACACACACACACACACACACACACGCTCAAACATCCAAGCATACTCAGATGCAGTCGTGCACGCACACACAAACACACAAACACTTGGCCTCTTGGCTCATTGTAATACTGACAGAGCAAATCAGCTGTTGTATGCCAGTCTTCTCTCTAACCCAGGTGTGTGTTTCTGTACCCTTTCCAAAACATCACAGACAGTCAGTATAAAAGAGTATAAGACAAGATACTGCAGTTGCTAAAAACTCACTTAGACATCCATCTTTTAAAGGGTCTTTTTTTAAACAAAGATAACAATACTCTTATGAATACAGGGATATTTTTAAGAGTGTTTAAATTAGTTTCACTTAAGAAGACTACTGCTTAATGTCCTCAGTGGGTCTTGATGAGTTTCCTACACTCAAAGAATGATTGCACAAGGGTGATCCTTGGTTGTGTTTGGGGCTGTAAACCACGGGAGCAGGCGGTTTAAGTGATGAGGACATTTAGCAGACAGGAAATATGACTCTTGTGAGTCCCTTAATTTAATAGAAGAAATCTTGGCGCACTAAATGATTGCTAAAAGTCTTCCTGTTGGGGATGGTTACTTTGAAGTGAAGAGACACCACTTAATCATTTTAGGATTTTAGATTAAACAGTTTTTCATTCAAAAGTTAGAATTTAATTATGTGTTTGTCTAAAAAATACAAAGATTATAAAAGAAAAGCAGTTCTAACCAACGACTGATGCATCAGCTGAATTTCTGTTCCGGTCCTGTTGGTTGATGACGGATGAAGAACTAAAGTTGAAATCTTTTAAAACTTGTAGCCAGTCAAATATTTAATGGGTATGCTACAAAATGCAAATACTTCACTTTCAAAACACATTGTCTTTAACTGATTACACCTTATGAACTTGTGTATTCAGTGAATAAACCCTCAGCTACATCGCTAAAGCAGCGCATGATTTCCACCTTCTCCCTCTCTCTTCATGCCCACGAGTTCCTTTCTCTTCTCTGTATGTGCGTCCTCACCTTCCAGGAGTTACCTAGCCTTCCCTACATGCTTGATTTTAATCTGGTACCAACCAACTATGAAACAACCATGTGTGTGTATGTGTTTGGTGTCTGCGTGCATCATCATTCTATTTTTTACACACACACACACACACAGACACTGACACCCACCCTCGTAACCATTTTCCACCTGCCAGTTGCTTAAATTTAGAATGTGGTTCCCTCTTGTTAAAATTTGTTAGTAAAACGATGATCAGCTATGAATATCAGTGATTTGGGCTATTTAGGGCTCCTTCAGATGTGGGTAGAAGCTGCAGACTTACTGGCGGTATGTGTGGGTGTCTGTCAGATGGTGGGTCACTGGCTTTGTAGTGGTGATGCTGGTGTCTCAACCACATGCACTTTTTCTAATGCAAAATATTGGGGGAAACGTTCTATTTGCGATTTTTTTTTTCATTCTGGTCACTCTTCCTCTTTCGCTCATTCGCATTTTTTTGTCCGGGTTTCAAATTGAACTCATGCAGTCGTTTCTCTCTTCTTCTTCTTCTAACGTCGCACTAAATGGTCCTGTGACGGCGGTTCAAGGAGAGAGCCACACAAGAGACGCTTGTTTTTGAGGTGGTGTTGGTTTGTCTGACAAACTCTTTGGATCCCTCCCCACCTCCCAATCCCACCGCCAAAATATCAGTTTACTATATGAAAACGTTTTGTAACCCACCAGCTGAACCATATTTTGCCCCAGTTTACTGCAGCTCACGCTCTCCTCGTCCATTTTGTTGGTTTGTTGAATTACACTAACAAGGTTATTTTCAAGGTTATTATACCCTACTGTAGTCTCCAGTCTCCACTGAGCCAAACGTTGTTAGGACTATTAGCCCAATCAAGGAGTCACGGGTGTCTTGTGGGAGAAGAAGGAAAAGAGGGTCAGCACAGACAGGAATGTTTGGGAAGAAAATAAGTGCCAACACAACATACTGCGCTCATGAGGGTTTTACAATAAATGTGATGTGATATTTATCAATAGAGTTCGTGCACCCGCTTGACTTGGTTATCTTGTTCTGAAAAAAGATTAAGAGAGGGTTCATTTAATTTTAAAAAAAGAAAAGAAAAAAAAAAAAGAACCGCAATATATTTTGATAAAAATCAGAATCATTCATTAGTTTCTGTGATTGTTAAATATTTCCAATGAAAAGCCGAAGCAGTGTTTTAGTAGATGTTCCAATCAGATTTAGGCTTTGAATAAATCAAATTTGAATGTTGTCACTGCCGTTTGAACCCATTTTGAACTTCAGCTGGTTATGCGGGTGAGTTAAAGTAGACAGTTATACTGTTCTTTATCTTCTATAATGTGTGTGCTCTGACAGCGGTGGATGCTCATATTAAACAAGACCAAAGTTTCAAATAATGAGGTCAGCATTTGTACAAGCTTTTGGCTCAGAGGGAAAGTTTGGGCTCCAGACTCCTCTGAAGGCTTGGTTTCAGCAGCCAGGTTTTTCTTCTGCTGGCTTTGTGTTATTTCAGTGAGAGTGAATATGTCCAAAATGATCATCTGAAACACAGCTCACAACTGTGGAAATGAGCAGCAGCAGCAGCAGCAGCAGCAGCAGCAGCTCACTCTTTAGTTTTTAGCTTTGTCCTGCAGTTCCCAAAATATATCTACTTGCATCCTAAAACCCACAATAGAGGCTTTTTGTTAGATATTGTAAGCCTCTAGACCTGGGGGGAGGGGAGGGGGGGTTACAGTAACCCTGGTGATGTCACAGTGACATCCTCAGGGTCATCGTTTCAAACTTTGAACAGCTTCACTGTTCTTGCGCCTCTCCTCATGATACGTTTATTGTATGACGTTCCTCAAGTGATACAAGAAGTTGTGATTTTTTTTTTTTACTGTCATGCAGTCAAGTGTATTTTTACTCATGTATATTAGCAGCTCACTCTCACTGTCAAGTAGAATAAATACTCTCAAGGGACCCAACCACATGGGCTCAAGTGCCAGCAGAGGCATTGGTTCAACTCCAGGCTAGCTGGACCTTTGCTGCATGTCTTTCTCCTGCTCTTTCCCCCTTTCCTGTCTTTCTCTTTCACGTGCTTTGTAAAATAAAAGCAGAGATGCAAAGAAAAAAAAATAAAATCTAAAAACCACACAACTCTGTCATTTAATGTGTGATTTTTACTCTTCCTATTTGCTAGCCACAGATGGCTAAGTGATCTAAATGTGACCTAACCAGCAGCGTCAGTTGTTATCAATGAGGCATCTCATCAACCAAACTTGTTTCTTCGCCTAAAAGCGATGCAATCTTGCCAGGAAAACTTGAGAATAGGAAAAGATTTACGAGGAGGGACGTTGACGTGCCCGAATAATTGGAGCACGGTGACTCGTAAGGCTCCAACAGGTCAGCCACATTCACGCAAACACACACATGCTAGTCAGCAGAACATTCCAGTGCTGTTTGGACTGTTGTTGCCATTGGTGTAATGGTTCTCACATGTCTGTCGCCCTATCTTTGAGCTGCACGCAGGACAATGTGGGCTATTCTTAAGACTTTACAACATGCTCTGTCTCAAGCCGTTCAGCGCACAGATGGAACAAACATTCACACATAGAGAAGAAAGACAAAAAAGAGACAGAGATGGATATCAAGACTCAAACAGACACATAAACAGAGGGAGAAGTGTGTGCGCATGTGTGCGCGTCTGTTTGCTCCTGTCAGCAGCGTCCGCGTTAACTGGAATAGGCGGATCCCGCCTCCGCCGTCCGGCAAGGCAGAGCCACTCTAAAGCCAAGCCAACTGTCAATCAAACAGCCAACACGGGGCCAAAACTATGATAGCATCAGAAATAACGGTCTTCACCCATCAGTCTCACGTGCACACGCACACAGAGTGGAGGTTAAAGTCGCAGCTCAGCGCTGTTTGAATAGGCTCCCAACATGCAAAACAGCATTAGTGTGTCAGCAGTGTCTTGCTGTTCTGTCTGTCTCTCTGTCATTGCTTTGACAGGCAGACGAAAAATGTCATGACTCGCAAGAGAAAATGCTGCTGTTGTGTGTGTGTGTGTGTGTGTGTGTGTGTGCCCGCGCGCACCCTCCGTCTTTCTCTTGTGTAGTTAATGCGTGGGTCCATTCCCCTTCTGTACACGGCAGGCCCAATACACAATGTCTTCTTTTGTTGTCACGTTAAAGTGATGCAATAAAGCTGTGCAGTGACAAGGACGGCCCGGGGGCTGCTGCAGTGACAGAGACATCGAGTGTGTTGCGTGCCCGTGTGTGTGTGTGTGTGTGTGTGTGTTTGTGTTTGTCTGTGTGTGCGCATGGAGTGGAGACAAGAGCACTGAAGAGGGGTTATTGCCACGAGACAGATTGCAAGTGTCATTTTCCATTACAGCAGCCTGAGCCGCTGTGTACGACACACACGCACACACACAGTACACATGCCTTGGCCCACTTTAACAGGATGCTTTTGACACGGAGAGATGTGCATGCATTAAGAGCACTGGCCCCTTGCTATTTAACTCTGTCCTCACAGAAACACCTTCGATGATTTTAGGCTTATCTGATTGGTTGAGCCACAGTTCATTGGTATGAATCTGATTTTTCCATGAAAGTAAAGACTTCAGGTAAATTGCATTTGGATTTGCAAGTAACTAATAGATGCTGAAAACCTAATTTTAGTGATTTACATAGTTGAGTTGAAAGATTATATCATGATCCTTATTTTGACCCCTTATTAAACTGTCTGAAAACATATCAGATCATTTAAAATTCTAAAGGTAAAACAGAGATTTTCTTAGTTTTTCAAAAAAGTTCAGTCACAAGATTCAGGGTTTTTCATCTGGCAACAGAGCAGCTTTTCAGAGGCTCCTCAGTGAATACATTGAGTTTTAAATACAGCATGACCCATTGTTGCATGTGAACCTCTATTATCTATTCAAAAGTCTCTCATGAGGCTCTGTTTGTTAACCAGGCAATTAGCGGGCAGTATTTGGTGGTTATCAGTACCTCAGTTGACACTTGGTCTCTTCAGCCTGTAAAGTATGAGGCAGTAAAATGAAAATGGGATCTGTGTTCAGTCCCATAGCTTGTCCCTAATAAGGTGCGGTGGCAGCGGCTATCAGGGCTCTGAGCTGAATTAGTCCACAGTGGATTCAAATGTCTAGATGCTATCAAACACCATTTAATGATAATGGAGGTCACAGAGGCAATTGGGAAAATGCTGTGTGCATGTCTGTGTGTGTGAAAGGAACATTTCTCTGTCTCCCGCAAAAACACAGCATTAAGATAGCATCGCTAATTTCACCGGCTCGGCACAAAAACAACATGCAGAGGAGGGAAGAAAGGAGGGGGGAAAAAAAATAATACAACAACACACAAGCGAAATGAAACAACAAGGAAAAGTTTCTCTGCGACTTTCTCGAATGTCGCTCCAGATTTTGCCCTTCATCGTTCTTTCACAATGTCGCGCCCTCTCCGCTGCTATTTCTGACTGCCAGTGTGTGGATCTGGCTCGCTGAGATTTCATGCCAGTGTAAAAATTGGCTGAGGGTTTGGTTCAAATCAAATTGGACATAAGCACCCACAACACCATCTGTTAGGGAAAGGCAGTGGAGTGAAGGGCAGAACTCTGCATTCAGATAAATGGATTTTCAATTTATTAAATTGTTGACTGACACCCTTGTAAATGTTCGCTTTATGTGCTGCGGCCTATTCTTAGAACTTAATGGAAACATGTTGCTATACATCCCTAATATTAGAACATTTTTTTTTAAAAATGCCGCTGCATCTGTTGTTTTGAGTTCAATTTCTTCTTTTTGCAGCACGAGAGAGGAAAAAAGTGTCCTTTTTTTACAACTTAAGACTAAAATAAAGCACCCCGCTCAGTTAGACTTCAGGTGTTTTGGCAAGTGATAACGCTCGTGACGGTTGCTACTAACAGGTGTGTCGCACCGAAACACAGCTGAGACTGTCACAGCTACCTTCAGGGGAGGGGCCATATGTCCCCTGTCGCTTCACCCAAAAACCCATCTTACATTAAAAGGTGAAAAACAGCCTCCAAACTCTCTGAAGCTGATCTCGCTCAGTGTGAGTGTATGCCAAATACTTTCAGTCTGCGTGTGCTGGTGTCCTCCCTAGTCTAGTGGTCTGGGTGTTTATTAATAACTAAAGTTGGAGCAGCTTCTGAATGAAGAGTCGCTGCGGACAGTGAGACCAACCAGGGACCGAGTCTACACACAGACACACACATCCTCTGTATGTTTCTTGCTGCGATCCTCTGCTTCAGTGGGAGACACGGAGCACTAGGAGGGGGGTTAGAAAGTAAGGAAGGAGGAGGATGAGGAGGAGGAGAGGGATTTTAGTGTTTACACAGAGGCCTGGCCACCGCGGCAACTGTTGCCAAGCGCTGTTCTCCCCAACAACAAGCCAGTAATTGGTACTTTTAGCAGCTAACCTTGCGGAGGTGGTGGTGCGAGGTGGGCTTGGACAAAAAGCTTTTTGATACATCTCCTCTCTGAAACATAGTGCCCCTGTTTCTTTTTTTTTTTCCTTCTTTTTTTAAACAAGAGACTGCCCATAATCTTGGCACGGTCCTCATCGCTTTGGAACGATTGGACTGTCTTTAGAAGGAATCGATGAAAATGTGTCCAGACACATGGCCCAGCTCAACCAGACATGAATTGATCATCAAAATATCAACATCATCATTTCGTAATGGAGCGTGTTGGCGCCGTCAGCGTGAGGGGGGAATAGCCAGACTGTGCAAAGCGAAAGCTGTGGTATCGAGAGGGTGTAAATAAGTGAGGAGTTGCATTCCAAATTCAAAAGTTTCTTTGAACACCTCCATAATGTAGAAGACTGTTAAAGTTGTATCATTTCACTACTGAAAGCCAGGGTTACCTCATGTTGTTTAAATAGTAACACAACCTTCTTATTTTTTTTATTTTTTTCAGAGTAAGTGGAGGTATACCAAAAATAAATCTGTTTTAGGTGAAGCATTAAGTCAGGTAATTACAGCTTGAAGCTATCTGGAATCAAACATGTCGCTTAATTATGAATCCACATGTAGGTGTGTTTGACTGCATCCTCAAACTGGCACCGATAAGTCGTTTTTACACAGTGTGTAACCCAGATATGAGGTAAAAGTTTGATTAGTGCTTTTATGTAACTCAGAATAACCAGATTTGTTTTATAGCTGACTTTATGTCTGGATGCATTAAGAAATTTAGTCTGTTGTTATATCGTGATTAATGATATAAATCAGAAGTGACGAGCAGGTCAAATCAGTTATGCTTCTCTGATTTTGACTTTGATTCATTTAGAGTAACCTGGTTTGCGTGACTGTTGCAGTGAGTTACCTTAATTTAGTTACAGTCTAATCTTTAGGTCACATGTAGACATGCTCATTCTGTCTCTATGATGGCGACCAACGTGTGTGTGTGTGTGTGTGTGTGTGTGTGAGAGTGTGTGTTTTTCTAACCACACGTTTCAGTTCCTCGTTCTCTCCCTCTCTGTTGCTTCTTCCTGCCATCTCAATACGTCTGTGTTCAGGGTGGCAGTCTTAGACAAACTCCACCAGTGCTTGTATAATTGCTTATTCAAAGCTGACCCCTGCTCAGTTTGGGAGGAGGAGAGCGAAGAAGGAAGGGGTTAGAGGGGGGAGGAGTAGATGGAGCCTCCTCATGGCTGCCAAGACCCAAGTCAATGTAGAGCCTGTTTTGCGGGATATAAGCGCCGGCCACGGGTCCCAAGCCAGGGCCCTTTCCTGTGGGCCCTCCTCCTCCTCCTCCTTGTCTTCGTTCTCCTCCTTCATCCTCCACCCTCCTCTGAGCCCGGCTGGGCCTGGCGCTGGCACAGAGGCCCCTTTGTTGTGCACCCGAGGGCCCGGGCTCTCTGTCTCTCATACTCTCTCTTTTCCTCCCCTCTTCTTCTCTCTCTCTCTCTTTCTTTCTTTCTCTTTCCACACACCCCACTCCACCACCTCCTCACCACCATCCCCCCTCCCTTTTCCTCTAAAGGTCTCCAGTCTTCACAAATATGAGATAATAGGAAAAATAGAGCTGGCTGCTTCTGGTGACTCAGGGCAAAATGTCTGAGTGAAAAATAGAAAGTGAGAGAGAGAGAGAGAGAGAGAGAGAGAGAGAGATGGCATTGTTTGTAAGGTTGGTCCGAGCAAGCTGGACTGAGGTTGAGTCTCCTCCCCTCTCTCTCTCCTCTCTCCAGCAGCTTCTGAACCAAAAGCTTACTGTGGATCCAAAAGCCGGATGGGGGCTCGCTGTAACACACATATACACACACACACGCACTGTTTCTCTCTCCGTCTCTCGGCAGGTGGACAGGGTTGTTTTGGCTCGGCTGCAGGGCAGCAGCTTGACTCCGTTTGAGCCAATGAGCCAAAATAATAGCCGACGATTCCAGAGTTATTGTCAGCGCTTTCCCCCCTCTGCTTTTCCCAGAATCATTCTCAGCTGTGCGGGATCCGAATCAGAACGTCGCCCTCGGATGAATTCATGCGCTTACGCATGAAAATACAACAGTGTGATCACCAGTTGTTTGTACTGTACACTCCAAACCATACAGACAAAACAAGGAAGGATGATTTTTAAAACTGCCTAATCCTCAAAATATCCCAAGTAAGTAAATATGAATTGAAGAAAAT
>VUQJ01017221.1:3052-34914 GCA_015108635.1 Andinoacara biseriatus | reverse complement strand
ATTGGGATAGTTAGTGGAGTGTGTTGTTTTTATGTTCTCCACATGTCTATGTGGGTTCTCTCTGGATGCTCCGGCTTCCTCCCACAGTCCAAAGACATGGACATGAGGATCTGTATGGGATAGTGAATGGTTGCCTGCCTCTCTGTGTCAGCCTGTCCAGGTGTAGCCTGCCTCTCCCCCTGTGACAGCTGGAAGAGGCTCCAGCACGACTGTGACTGTAAGAAAATGGATACATTAGATCACTTTTTCTTTTTCATAGAGACCAAGCAGATCATAACATTGGAAACATGCACTGTTAGTTCTAACCTCTGTTCCCAGTAAATGTGTCACTTTGTGTCTTTTCTTTTAATAACTAGTGCAGTTTGTTGCCATTGCCATTAAGGCTTATATGTTAATGGAGAGTATTAAAAATGGAGCAGAAAGGAAAGTCCGTGGAAAGTAATCAACAGTGCATTTTAGGGAGCTGACAATAAGTTCACGCTGTGCTTGATTTAGGCATTAATTATTCTAATGAAAGCAGGGAATCCACTTTAAGGTCAAGTTGAGCTACTGGCAGATACATTTGGTATTGAAAGTCATACTGTATGTTAATTAATACATTCGTCCGAGAGAGGTGCTGTGCAAAATGTTACTTTCTAATGACCTTGCTGATTTTGTTGGTGCGATCTCTTAATGAGATCGCCTCATTATGATTATGTGCACGGTGTTATTATCCATGTGAAAATAGCAAACAGTCAATTAATTCTCTGTAAACTGCATTCAGTAATAAACATTCACTCGAAAAAGGAAAGATATTGATAAATCACTGTAAAAACAGGGAATTTTCTTTATTCATAATAAAGCATACAAAACATATCAAACCTTTAAATTGAGACAATTTACCATTTTGAGGAAAAAATAATATTATTTTGAATTTAATGGCAGCAACACATCTTTAAAAAGTTGGGTCTCATCAGTGTGCCGCATTCCCTCTTTTAACAGCAGTCTGGGCCTGAGGAGAGCAGCTGCAGGACGTTTGGGAGAACAATGTTCTCTCTTTCTTCTCTGATGTCCGATTCCAGCTGATCAACAGTCCTGGCTCTGCTTTGCTGTATTTTTTGTTTCATGATGCACAAAAAATCTAGACTGCAGGGATTCCAGTCCAGCACCCAGACTCTTCTACTATGAGGCCATGCTGTTGTAATGGTCTAACATTGTCCTGCAGAAATATGCAAGGCCTTCCCTGAAATGCTTTCATAGACCATATAGAGCACATGTTGCACTGAAACCTTTCAGCATTGGTTTTGACCTTTCTGAATCCAAACACAACACGTTTGGCATCAACAAAAATCCTCTGGTTGCGTCAGCAGAAGAGATGGAACCTCACAGGAGGTCAGCAGTAAAGAAGACCCTATAAGAGGCGGCAGAGCAGCAGCAAAGATGGAGCCTATCAGGAGGCAAGACAGGATGCCAGCAGCCCCTAAGACAGAGCCCAATAGAAGGCTTGGCTGGTGGCCAGTGACAGAAGAGGAGACAGGAAGCCCCTGGGAGCCTTGGGAATAGACCAGTGAGAAGGATGACAGGACCCCTCTGGATAAGACGAACAGGAAGCCCACAGGGACGAGGCAGGCCAGGAGGCCAGCAGCTGATGTAGGCTCCTGCTGATGTCACGCAGGTGGCCAGCAATGGTGTCAAAAGAGGAGAACCTCTGGAGGCCAGCGGCAAGAGCGAGAACTCGCTGATGGCTTAACAGGAGGATTGCAACAATAGAGGAGATGAAGACCCACTGGGTTCTGTTTCATGGGACCCCCTGGCTTAGGCTCTGGTGGTGTGGAAACCACATGCTCAAAATCTGGGAACACAGGATACTGTGGAGATGCAGGAAACACAGGATACTGTGGAGATGCTGGGGCTGTTCAGCACATAGCCGACTCTTCTGGAGACGGGGACTGAGGTTGTTTTTGCTTGGGATTCACTGGGGGCTCAGAGTTCGCTGGCTTAAAGTTCACCCGGGATTCCAGCTGAGGAACAGTCCCTGGGGATGCCCTGGGTGGAGCTACAGTCTCTGGGGAGACCAGCTCAAAAACACAACAAGCAGTCTCTGATTCGGCCGGCTTGGTAACAAAAAACATATTCTCAGAATTTTCCAGCTCAGAAACAGAAAATGCAGTTGTTAAATGATCTAATTCAAGAACAGAGACCTGGAACAAAAGTCTCCGGTCTCATGTTTGTGGGCTCAAAGTAAACGCAAAGAGAAATGTGTATTTTACTCACCCAAGAGACGTCCAGAGACGTGGAACAGCAGACTCTGATGGCCCCAGGCTGCCGTCAGGGAACTTCCTCCTGCCGGGAGCTGGATGTGGCGGTAGTGATGAGCTGCAGTGGCGATGGAGAACCGTTGGGCGGCAGTGAGAACCATGTGGCGATGGATTGCAGGCTTGAGGTGGAAGCGCACTCCTTGACTGCCAATGCCAAACATAATGAAGATCTTCTCTGAGCCACTGTGCATGCCAACAAAGCAGTGTCAGGAAATGCCAGGAGTTAGTCCGTGGAAAAGATGAACTCGAGGAAAACAACCTGTCTCTGGTAAGGGTCTTTGGCATTAATCATTGCGTTCTTTTTTATTTACATTTTACAAACCATCCTACCTTTTTTGGATTTGTGGATGGGGTGGCCAGAAGTCCTTAAAAAGCCTTCAAATATATCCATTAACTGATAAATAGCCTTGAAAAGTATGAATTGTGCTAAATTCAGTTTGGATGGGCATCGTTAGGGAACAGCGCCCCAATCCACATTCCAATTCAAAAGCCAGCAGGAAAGCACCAAAAAACATTTAAAGGAGATTACCTTGATGCTAATGAAGAAGAAGCCCTTGCTATCCAGACTCCTCATTAGTCTACAGAAATGGTAAAATGCAAGTTTAACAACAAAAGGCTTGAGAAGAAAGATCACACTTTGATTAAAGCCATTGTTACAGATTGTCCAAGGTGTTTCCAACAATGAGACAATCTGCAGAGCTTTAAAACTGACATCAACGTGCTTCTCAAGAAAGAGAATATTGTAATTACATTTTATTTAAGGTGTTTTTTAGTCTTCAACTAATTCACAGCTGTAAACATTCTGTAAAAATATATGAAGGGTTTCAATCTGTTTAAGTTTGCAGGAATTTGTGTGCAGATTACATGTAAATATATATATTTCTTGTTCTTCTCTTCCCCGTCTCTGTGCCTCTTGTTTGTAGTATAGACAAATATCTTGTACCTTTTACTGGTGAAATATCTGTCTGAACGAAAGCTTGCAACACTACTTCAAACACTGCAGCACAATATAACCAGCCTGACATTAGCCTGTGAATATATGATTCACTTCAGCTCGGTGTTTGTCGCTTAAACAAGGAGGGGGGGGCAAATGTTTGTTCAATGATTATGACGTGTTCTTGTCAGCAGCCACTGGTATAGAAATATCCTACTCAGAAGCTCAAGCCTTAGAAGTTCCTATTTAATCGTATCTAAAAATGATCTTAACCTTTTTTTTGGATTTTCCACATACAAAATATGAGAATACCTAAAAAAGAAACAAAGCATTTACTTTATTTTAACTTTTAACATAAAGTGTGTTTCAGCCAGTGAGATGTGTGTATAAGCTGTTCCATCAGAGATTCGCACCTCGCTTTAAAAATGCACATTATGCCACGTCTCTAGGACTTCTTGACTTGTGAACATGAGCATATGTGCTGCTGTCAACACTGGCTGCTCCTTTGGCAAAGAGAGAAAGTATGTATGAACTTTGTGAACTTGCAAAAATGTTGGTTTGAACTTTTGCACCACTTACTTCAGCGCTAACAGCTCTGAACCGGAATGCAGACCCGCAACCCCGGCTCCTCCTCAGCCACCTTTCCCATTTTTTCTAATTAATTCCCTGCAGAGCTTCACACCTGCGGGAGCCAGACCAACTCTCCTCTCTTGTTTCTGGCTAAAAGAGACAGTAATGGATGTTCATCTATACAAAAAGAACTATCTCAGATCCTAAGGATCGGGGGCAGTATGGAGCCTGAAAGCTCACAATATGATTGTTTTTACCGAGGATTCATTTCTTACAGCCAGTATTGGACCGTCACCCCCCGTGCCCTAACATTTCTGCTTTGCTTTTTGACACAGACTTGTTTTTTGCCGGTATTGCCAAAGAATAAAATTGGCACCACTTTTAAGAGAGCCACACAATTAGCTACACTGATGGGAGCCTGACCACTCATGTGCAACCAAAAAGGGAGTGGATCAGCTGAAACAAAACAGCTATCTAAAGCATAAGTGTTTACACCTGTTGCGAATAGCCACCTGGCATCGTAGAAAGGGAGAAGTGTAACAATTATGCAAATGTGGATATCTGTGCAAAGTTTTGGACCATCTCTTTTCCCAGGCATTCGTACATATTTGCACACATCTCAGTGAAGTAGGTGCGCGAAGAACAAAAGGAACCAAAACTTCAGGTTCAAATCCTGAATGTTTTCGTGTGCATAAAGGAGGATTACCAGATTGCTGGTTTTGGAAAGCTAAGGGATGCAGCTTGCTCAAATTGTAGTGGAAATTTTAGATTCTTGACTCATTCGACTCTTTCGTGCACAAGTCTGCACGGCCTGAATTTCACAGTGTATATATATTTTTTCCTAGCCTTACATCAGAGACATTTTATCCATCATGTTTTGTTTCTAACTGTGCCGTTCAAAACACAGAAAGGACTTGATTTTCTACGAGAGTTGCCGTCTGACTGCACGTGTAGCCCGCTGGGACAGGACTGGAGCTAATCTTGTGCCACCGTGTTCCCGAAAAAGCGCTTTACCAGTGTTTTAGGCAAACTCATCATAGATTTGGGTGAAGCTGCCAGCGTGAAAGTGCCCTAAATTCCATCCCCTTAAACTGCTGGATAAAGATGCCACCTTGGCTGCTTTCTCTTGGCGCCCAGTTGTTTGTGATTGGGGGCCATAGAACCGAGCCAACGAAGCGGAGCGTCTCATTTGATCTGCCAGGGCTCCGTTCCCTCATCCAGACTGAACAGTGTGAAAAAGAAAGGCAACGCCAAAAAAGACATCTATAATTAGTGAGTCAGTCAAGCTTTGCCTCTTTCCAGCAACGCTCTGCGCTGGCCGAGACTCCCAGTCACTCACACCCACTCTGCCCACCCCACACTTTAGGATTCATCTAGACTCAAACTCTGCTTTGTAATTGCTTCACAAGCCTGGTTACTGAGAGCCAGCCTATTAGGAGGGCACCGGAGTGGAACATAACATTTTCAGTTTCAATTAGGTCTATGAGGGCACACATAATCCACAGGGGAGGTTTGGTCCCCTCGGAACGGTGAACCGATGAACTCGAGGGGAAATGACGCAGCGGCGGTCGAAAGAGCTGAGCTGACTGCTCCTCTTGCACACGGCTGTAAGATTTGTCAGCCTTAAGTGAATTAGTGTGTGCTCATTGGGATGTGGAGATAAGTTTGGAGGGGGGGCATTTATGTGTGTGTTGAGAGAGCTAAGCCATAAGAAGGAGGAAATTGAACCAGGCTGAACTAACTGAATTACATTTACACTCACGAGGCTACAATTACCTTGTGTGGATTTTTACTAAGGTGCAGCAAACCCCTGCAGACTGTTTGTCCTGTCATTTGTCCTGTGCTATTTCTTTTAAGCGCGAGGCTCAAAAATCCTTCAGTAATCTTTTTTAGGCTAATAATCCATCAATAGTTCTTAAACAAAGTCTTCAATCATTCCCTGATGTGTGTCGAGTTGTGCTATATTTGGTATATTAAAGTTACTGGCAAGAAATCTATGTTCAGAAACGAGTTGAAGCCAAGTTATTCTCATAGTCTCTACTGTGTACTGTGGGGCCTGCTTTGAGTGTTGCCCCCCCCAACTCAGCACAATCCTGCCCTAAACTTAACCCAACAGCAGTCTGGCCTACTGTACCTGCATGCATGTGCTCCTTTTCTCCAAGAGTAAACCCTCCTTGGTTTCTGCATTAATGAATTCCCCTTGTAAATTCGAAGTGCTTGCATAAAGTTTTGTAGACTTAGGAGACAGATGCTCTGATTAAATCTGAGTGCGTAACAGCCCCCGGTGCTCAGATAGTTTCTGTTTCCCCCTTTTGATAATGCGCGCCCTCCGGCTTCTAACCTTCATATCTGTGCCATCCTCTCTGCCTGCCAGTTAACTAACTTCACAGTCTCTGAACTCCCTGGCTTTCCTTCACCTTTCAGTCCCTCATAGCCAAAAGTCTTGAGAAGCACTCCACTGACTTCCTCCTTCGTGCACTCTCACATTCATTCTCCCTTCTTACAAACATGATGTATCAGCCTGCAGCAGTGTTGTATACCATTGTAAAACTTTCCACCAAAGTTGAGCCGGTGCCCACAGCGGCGTATCTCTTACCTGTATTATATACACTTTAACAGTTATAGATCTGCTCTCAGGAGACTGAGAAAGGAGCAGGCAGCTAATCTAGCAATTGTCTAGTGAGCTAGGCTACACTTTAATTAGCATAAATGCTACTTAGAGAGATAGGCTGCGTTAACATTACATCTTTTATATCACCACTGGCTGCGGCTGCGACTGTGTGATTTTGTGTTTGTGAAGGATAGCAGGGTAAAATGGTTTCATCTTTGCACGTCAGTGCTGCGCTGCAGGATCGCTTTACATGTAAATATAGAAGAATTGCAGCACGGCCGTTATCTTTAAGTTATGCACATAGTGTTTTGACAAATTGAAGCCCCCCCCCCACAGACACACAAAAATGATATTCTGAAACTCCCCCTGTAGAAGAGCCAGACAGTTTTCAAACGAGTGGCCAGGCTCAGATCATTTCTCGCATTTAGCTGGCACAAAAAAATATGAGGGCCTATTTTTTTTTCTTTTTTCCCTGTCTAGCAAATCTCTGTTGGCCAAATAGATCTTTTGTCACTCACTCTTATCATGGCATGAGTGCCATGTAGAGGTTTGCTTACACCAATGAGGATTTTTATGCAAACGAAGGAATATTTAAAAAAAAAAGAAAAGAAATTGGTTTTTGTTGTAAAATTGTGCCCATTTTGGAACAACATGCAACAGAAGAATGACTCTGCTTGAAAAACCTGTTTGCAGTTACTGCAAGTTGAGCTCAGTGTGTGTGTGTGTGTGTGTGTGTGTGTGTGTGTGTGTGACGCCCACCACGGGCTCGGTGGCCAGAGGCTCGCCTGGGCTTCATTCTGTGGTGGCCCTCGGCTGCCCCCCGGCTCTGTCCCTGTATAAATGTATCGTTTGAGTCGAACTGAATAAGAAGAGATGACCAAGCATTATGAAACTATAGAGTAGCTGGTGAGGAGAGAAAGACGAGGGTCAGGAGGTTTACATTATGTACATTATTATGACACAAATTCAGGTCAAGATTCTCAATAGATTAAAGTGTCTGTTTGATGTTGTGTTAAATATGTCCCTGTACCAATTTGTGGGTCACTTTTTGCTTTCTTTCAACTTGTGCCAGACTCAACAACCTCTCAAAAGCCCAGATTTCTCTTTTTGTGACAAACAAACGAACCCTCACTTAAAATGGCGTTGTGTTGTGTTGTGTTGTGTTGTGTTGTGTTGTGTTGTGTTGTGTGACCGGCTGCAGACAGCAGTTGACTGTAGCAGAGAGTGACAGCAGGCAGCAGGCCTCCTCACCGACCAACGCAGGTTCTTTTATGTGTGTGTTTATGTGATCGGTCAGGCCAGAGAGGCCAAGCGTGGCCGAGTGCCCGCCTTGGACAGAGCAAACGAGACAGGACAGAATGAGCTATTTTCTCCAAACCCCCTCTGGTTAAATTCCCTATTTTCACACCAGTCACCCTGGGATTGCTCTGTCTGTCTATGAGCAACATCCTGATGGCACAGTGGACAGCTAACCCAGCAAGCAAGAGCGGGAAGCCAGGGGCAAGGCAGCAGCAGGGAAGTGTGGGTGATTAAATTAAAACTTAAGGCCACGGAGAATATTTTTGGTTTGAATTGCTCGATGTTTGGCCTTCGTCACTTCAGCAGACATACTTCTCCAGGGTGGCAGGATCATGTTGACATCTATCGTGCTTATGTTCATCCGCTATTGTTTACCCAACTTTAATGCAGACGGAGCCAGGTTGAATGCTGTTGTCTTGTCAGGTTTCATAGGTGTGTGCGACCCTCCCTTGACCCCAGTCAGAGCCCGACTGGCCGTGGATGGGGTGCACTTTAGCTCAGCAAGTTGAGCTTCTCTCAGATTCCCCCAGGTCCTGTTCACTACCGCAGTAGAGGGTCAAAGAGCTCGGCTTTCTTTTAAGTTCAGCCCGAATGTCCCGAGGGCTAAATTGTTAAGAACACACTGCCTGGTGTTTGCCGCTGATTGCTCAGGAAGCTTTCCAGGTATCACAGCACAGGGAAGTTTATACTTAACTTACCCACCGTTTTCTGTTTGTTCGGTATTCAGCGCAGTCTTGTTTCCTGGTGATGTGCCTCCGCTGTGCGTATTTATCATACGCAGGGGTTCTTCTTGTATGTGTAATTTGCATTTTAAATATGTTTTTATCGTATATATTGCAATGGCCCTGAGAGCACAATGCACAGCAGCTTTAGAAAAAAGCATTTAAATAGAAAAAAAACCCACAATGCAATTAAGAAATGGCCTTTATTAGATGGAAAACGCATAACAAAAACCATCCAGACAAACTCGCTGCAAACGCAACACAACCAGACCTGGCAGCCACAAACTGTACAATTTAACAATTTAGTGCCACACTTGATTAATCTAGTGCGATTCTCATGCTATACTGCTAATCATGTTATCCTGTGTTGTTTGGTCTGTGTGGTGTCACTGTGCAGTGCTGTGTGTGTGCACCTCTGCACTCCACACACACACACACACACAGAAGAGAGGAGGAAGACAGAGAGAGATGACATGGGGGAGTTTATTTCCCTCGTCCTACATGAAGAGAAAGTAACATGTCTATATACCAGTGGGAGAGCACCAAATCATATTTAACCTCATTAAGTGATGAATGGTTTACTCCACCTTAATTGGTGGATATTAGTGGATAATCAGCTGAACAAGTAAAACAGTTTAGTCACACGCTCATTGTAATGTTCCCATTTTTATTTATTCCCTTTTAAAGTTACGCCACCCTCCCACTCACCCACACAAATCTGCTTTTTAATGACGACATCCAATCTTTCTTTTATTGTTCGTGTATGAACACAAAACTGACAACGTGATGCAAAATCTGAAGAGACTTCAAAGCAGTCGCCACAAAGATTCTAGTGCAGAAACATGTGGAAATGGATGGCACAGCGCTGCAAACCTGACTGCTCCTCTCTGCCTTTGTTACCTGCTGAGGCTGCGGCTGCAGGGCGGGTCAGCATACACTCAGCTTTAGCATCACTCTGGGTTCTTCACCAGCTTTGTGCTTGCATGCTGCGCAGCAGAAACTCTGTTAGCAGTACAATGCGGCTGTTCCTGTCCAGCACATGGTTTACATTTTACCATTGTGTTCTTGTTCTTGTCCTTAAAAGCTCTAAAAGTTCCTCTTTCCTGCAGATGAACTGACATCAGCGCGATTGTGGCTCAAGCCTGCAGGAAGAGAAAGACATTTAATCTCTTTCTTTCTATCCACCTGTGCCAGAGATAACATAATCATAACTGTAATGTGATTAATTGAATTTAGCACAGTAATGCATTATTTTACTGCATAACTGAAAATGTAATGTGATTACAGGAACATGTTACTTTGGAAGAATTGCAGAGCACCTGTTCCTGATAAAGATATAAAGGGCTCATTCTAAGGTAACAAAACTAAACAGGAAGTGATCAGACATGAATCATCATTATTACAGGTCCTCCTGGATTACACACACTGCTCCTTTAAAGTCAGGATTGCCTGAACTGTGCAAGTATGCAGTCATTAAACAGCTAGTGACTTTATCTGCCTGAGACAGATATAAAAGATTGAGTCATCTACTGACTCTACTGCTGCCAAGGCTAACAGGCTAACAGGCTAACAGGCTCCGCCCACTGGCTTTAAGAATGTGAAAGCCCTTATAAATAATAGCTGTGCAGCAATCAGTGGATCTTTATGCAGGCTGAGACAGTCTTCTGTCTTTATCTAACCAATACTGACTGTAAGAATTAACGTCTTACAATCCGTGACACTTTTTATGTAAAAAAATAATTTCTCTTGAGAGGAACAAAAGTGGTAACAGTAACACCGGGTTACAAACGGGACCCTGCTCTCTCGTTTGAGCTTGTGTGTTATGTTAATTGATTTTATTGGGTGGTATCTGCAGTCCACACCATAATATCAGTACAAAGCATCGATCTTTGTGTTTCTACATTCACTGAAAAATCAGGAGAGTCACACACAGATACCAGCAAAACATGCAAACACATAATCTCGCACACACACACACAAATCCCACAAGTCCCTCGCTGAGAACACCAGAACATACAATAAATATGAAAACTAATCATATTCATATCGCCCATTTATGAATTACAAGTGATGTTTCTAATAAGCCACCGGAGCCACATTAGCTTTATAAAGCCTCATAAAGTCTTATTGACCAATGTGATTATTTTATTACTGTATTAAACGTGTTGTCTGGTGAGCTTAAACTGTGAAGATCGGCGCAGTGCGCTGGTGCTGCTCTCACTCACACTCATTTAGCCGTGCTTGCTTACTGTATATGCAAAGGGCAACACGAGTCAGATTATATGCAATAACACAATATGATGAATAATTGATTCCTGGCTCCTGGGTGACAGAAGAAAGCTGTTGCTAGGACAACCATTAAAGCACTGTTCACACACACACACACACACACACAAACACACACACACTAAATCTACGATAAGACTGTCTAATTTGCCCTGACTTGTCCGTCTTTAGAGGTTTCCTCCCAGTGGACATCCTTTAATTCTTTAACTTAGAGGTTCTACTTCCTTTACTCTTGAACACACACACTTTCTCTCTCTCTCGCACACACAGACTCACACACACACACACACACTCAAAAAAACAATACACTCTGTTTTTGCCATACAACCTAAAAATGTCACCAATATGAGACGACGCGTATGCTTTGTACTGTCTTTTATCCGTGGAACTTTCTTTCATTACCAGCATGAACTTTTCCAAAAAAGTCCGGGCTCACAGTGCCATCAGCGTTTCATCCGTATGATATGTTGCTAAGAATTTTAATTATGGCACACATCTTTTTGTAATTACAGAGTAATTAGCCATCAGCACAATACAGTGTGTGAAATGGTGGAAGCTGGACACTGATGTCGTTTCTCGCTGCTGCTTTTGTGTGTTTTTTTTTTTAAATCAAGACTCACCAAATCCCCACTTTGAACAGCAGATATTCTCCGTGGATCAGTGACAGGTTTATTGGTACAGTAACAAAATACCCTTAAAAAATAATGCTTGTGAAACACTCTAATTACAGCAAATGAGATTTAATCAAAAGCATCACAAAACCTAGCTAATTACCTCTCAGATCCAATTCATGGCCAGTCGCTGCTTCAGAGGCACCGTCAGGTTCGGTAACATGGAAATTTAGATTGTATAAAGTCTGCTTGAGAAGTTTTTTTTCCATATAGCTCCCAGCCCCTAGGCTGACACACAGAAGCTGTGAGGGCATGCAGGGACTGAATAGCTGCAGTTATTCCTGGAATGCAGGATTCTGGCATCTTTCTCAGAGAGTTTGCAGTTAGTGTGTTATTAATTAGTGAGCTTAAAGAGGACTTAAGAAAACAGCACGAGGAGCACTGCGAGACAGGCTTTTGTCTCGCAGTGAATACTTTGATCTGATCAGTTGAAAAATGTACTTAATGGATGAAGGTCCTATAGAGAGCAGAAATTTCTTCCTTTACTTTTTCCTGTGGTGAAAAACTCGCCTACTCAAAGAAAGCACCAGATTCCTTTGATGTTTAATAAAAAAATAGAAAAAAACCCCTCTAGGTGCAGCTGAATGATGTAATGTCGAGCTGTGCCTGCTCCTGTCAGAATAAAGAAAAAACAGATGGGGAAAATCAGGCTTTAATTCACACAAAACTAGACAGGGACCTTACACATATTCATGTGTGTAGAAGGGGAAGAGACGGCAGATGCTCAGAGTGTTTCTCCTGCTTTCTCCGTCTCTATCTTCCTTTCTACCTCTGTTGCTCCGTTCATTAATCAGCCTTTTATTAAACAAAAGCAGCTTCCAGCGCTGCCTAAAAGCTGCATAGATAATCTTGACATAAAGACAGAGTATTTACCCTCCTTACCCTCTACCTCTGCATCACATTCGGCATGGTAATGGAGGGAAAAGCTCTCACCGTACATGAAGACTGATTGAAAATACCAACCTTTGTAAATATTACATACAATTCCGTTTAATGGTCTTTGAGCTATTGTGCCTCAGAAAGCCGAACATCTGCTGCCAAGTACAGTCTGTGCAGGGAGAGGTGATGTGCATGGACAAAATGAATGGTGAGGTGAATTATCCACTGTGGAGAGAGTCTGGAATTTAATTACCGCTGTTTGACACTGCCTTTAAGGACGTGGGCAATTTCGAGGGCCATTGTCTAACTACTCAGAGGAAACGCGATACAGCCGAGCAGGACAATAAAGCATTGCACAGCAGAGAAAACTGGGCCAGGATGTACTTTCTTTGAACAACAGACAATTTAGAAGTTCGAGTTTACTAGTCTACAGCTGAGGCAAAGGCACTCAAAGGGGTGGTGCGGGTGGGGCTGGGGGGTAGTGTGTAAAGGTTTGATGTGTATAACAATGACAATGAGCAGTCGAGCTGGAAAGGAGCCCTTAATAGGTACCTGTCTGCCCTGGGGACCACACTCTCCTCTTATTGGTCATCCATTCACAAGACAGCGGCACATTCTCCTCACCGCCAATCAGCCAATTACAGGCTCCATAACAGGAGGCCTGCTGGCAGAAAGGCAGTCTTTACAAGCCCTGCATCTCAGGCAGGGGAGATGACCCTGTCACCGAATCATAACTATGATGAATATGGCCGCAGGTTTATAGCAACGCCACAGTTTCTGATAACGTGGGGTGGGTGTGAAACGGCCGTTCATCGGGACCAGTCGGTGTGACCCTATCGGAGACACTGGAAAACTATGTCAAATACCATAAAACGAGGAGAAGGGGAGGGAGAGAAGAGATGTTAATCCAGACGTGGCGAAGACTTTGTAGCATTAGAAGGAAGCGGCTTCATTCGTGTTGCTTCTCAGCGGCTGCTAATGAAGTCTGTAATGAGGGAGGCACTTGTTAGGTGTTGAGCAGAAGGGCAGGGAGAGGGGTTATATGTTGCTGCCTCTGCTTTAATATTCAGCTTTTTATAGCGGCAGTCCATTTTATCCTGCAATTATTAATCTGTCCAATTCAACAAGCACTCTGATTCTGATCAGCATTAGCTGCTCGCCCATTTAACTCGAGTCCATGTCTCTGTGATTGCTCCTGAACTGAGCTGCAGTGACTCCACGGCACATTACCCCCCCCGCGCCAATGATGCCCACCGTTTTGTGACTATGCAGATTTTGCGTTGGAACTGCAGCATCTTCTGACATCTTCTGATTACGATCATCTGAGGCCGGGAACTCATGTTTGATATGGACTCAGTGTTGCTGCGTATCAGCTCCTAAAATAGTTCCAACATTTGCTTCCAGCACAGACGTGAATTTCTCAAGATGGGCATTAAAAAAAATGCCGTCCTTATGTTTCATACACACTGTGAGGTTGACGGCATAGCAAGATTCACCTTATGAAGAGCGCCTGATTTGCATGAATCTTTGAGATATTTGCCTACTGAGCCACAAACACATGCACTTAATTAACATGCAAATAAGAAAGACAATTTGGGTAACTGGGACAAAATAGAATTTCTATACTATATTTGTCCAACAGAGGAAAGACTTCATATGGGAAAACAGCTACGGCTGTGACAGCGGTGCGGGGAAATGAAAGGAATGATCATTATGCCCAAACGTCCTTATATTCAACCTAATTTTCAATTCAGTAAAACTGAAAGGTTAGGAAGAAGATTGGATTTCACCAACCAATCAAATCAAGTAATAGAGAACAGCGCATCGTGTTCAAAGAGCAGTAATGGACCAGAATTTTCATACATCAGTGATATATAATGGTGCAACTTTTTTTCAGGCTCTTTTTGGAGAAAGATGAAATGAAACTCCATCATGTTACTGACTGAGGACAATAATCGGCCAAGGAACGGAATGGCCGTGACGTGCAGCAAGTTTTTGAAAGGTAAAAATTTATTTATTCATATAACACTAATTCACAACAGTCACCTCACAGCGTTTTATATTGCAGGCTAAAGACCGTGAAATATTACACACAGTCAAAGTCATACAGTAAATAACATCAAAATGCTCACATGCTGTGAAAATAATGTATTATATTAGAAAGAAATTAAATCCATGCAGTGGAATGCTGGAGCGTGTATGTAGTCCAATATAGGACTCCAACCATATTCACATCATGGTTCTGGATTTTTAGTGATCTCTCAGCTTTGCAGTTCTGAATATTATCATGAACATCACAGAGAGCAGGTGCTGAGGTGCACACAGACCGTCTCTGTATGAGGTTGCTCACCTGTGTTTGACATTATTATCATGAACTGAAGCTGCTTTTTGTGGGACTCTTTCCTTTGAGTTTCCTGATTCACTGCTCCTACAGGGTTTCCCACAGAGTCCACATGTGCATCCCAAAAGGGAGAGACTTGGATACATTTACACATGTGGCACCACAGGCCACTGTGTTCATTAATTATTAATCAGTATTTGCAGTTATCATATCACCTCTCTAACCTCACATTACAACCTGCTTTAAAAGCCTTTGATTGCAAATCCATAAAGATGTGTTCAGAGAAAACATCTTACCCTGAGTTTCATGTTCTCATTAGTACCAAGTACACAAGTCACAGGGATCTCATGCTAGTTAGTTAAACAAGCTCATTTGAAACTAGCAAGATGACAGAGCTGCCTCAGTATATCCATGCGTGTATGTTTTCAGTGACAATAGCATGCTTTTCCTTATACATTATTCAAGCAACACACACGAGATATGGAGCTTTGCTTTTTGGGGAAAGCAGCATTTCTGGATATGTATTCTACATGATGGTACAAGCAAACACATTTTCTATGCTTAAGGCTACAGAGTTCTTCCTTGATATTTTGCTTGAGCAGTTTTAATGCGGATGGTTGACTGGTCAACACAGCTGGAGAGAGATGGAAACTGAAGATTACTTCACTATCAGCAAAGCCGGTTTAACCATTGGCCGCTGAGAACAGAGCAGAGATACGCTGGAGCTCTGTTGACACAGGTATGAACTTCCAGCTCTTATCTGTTTAAGTGGAATGGAGCAGGAGATGGAGCATTATGCATTTCACAAAAAAATTCTGCCGATATAATGGTCTGTGAATGCATCACGAAATCCTCCGACAGAAGGTAGAAATTCCAGCAGCACGGCTCTGCAGGTGGGAACGTTGGACATTCGTCCATCAATTGGATCTGGACAAATAATTTAAAGGGTATTAAAATCCCTTAAACATTTGCAAGTAGTAACCTTATAAACATAGTGTATGGTATTCACCACCAATAATGCTCAAAGGCAGGGTGCAGTAGATGGTAAATGGACTAGTTCTTATATAGCGCTTTTCTACTCTGAGCACTCAAAGCGCTTATACAACCCGTTTGCATTCACCTCATTCACACAAGCACTTCCATGTGTAACTAAGCTAAGTGCTTTTAATTAGCTAACATCCACACACATTCATACTCCAACGCTTGCATCGGAGAGCACCTTGGGGTTCAGTATCTTGCCCAAGGATACATTGGCACGCAGCCTGGAGCAGCCAGGAATCGAACCACCGACCTTCCGATCAGTGGGTGACCTGCTCTGCCTTCTGAGCTACAGCCACCCCAATTTCCCAGCCATCCATTCCCCATTTTCCCAGCATAATACAAAGAAATGAGGAGCTACTTTTGCTGTACTGTATGTCTCAGTGAGAGGCCAATAGTCTGCCTGCAGTCTGAAAAACTTGACATTTTGGAGTTTTGTTGGTTTTACCTCAGTACCAGGCTCAAAGTTACACGAGGACAGTCTCAAACATGTGGATGACAAAACCATCACCGCAATCTGGGTGTTGACAGATGTCATCATCTGTTCGCTCTTCAGGGGACGGCCTCAAGAAGCTGAATCACCGAGTTATCCTCAGAACCGCACTGAGGAAAATCCTTCAAATGGCAGAGTAAAAAGTGTGATTTGGAATAGAGCAACATGAGGCAGATAGCAGGATATCTGGGTACGGTTACATGCTGTGAAAAAATCTAACAAGCTACTGTATGATAATTGTTTTAGAGAAATGTAGACCCTCATCATAACCATGATGGTACCTCATAAAATATGAGCTGGAGTCCATCTGGTAACATTAATGTTCAAAACAGAATCATTCTTTCAGTGGCCACACCCTTTTGGCTACTTTTTGCCTTCCTCAGTAGTTAGCAGCCGGTGGCTTGCAATGCTTCCCGGCTCTGTAATCATCCGTCTCTCCTTTTTCCTGAGTGAGATGTGCTTCCCCTTTTGCCATCAGTCTCCCGCCTAACTCAACCCAACCCAAAAGCCCTTTGATGTGTCACTCCACATCTCACCCTCAAAGCTGTGAAATCTCAATTTTCTGATAAGAGCAACCTCAATTTGTCAGAAGATACTATTTATAGATCTGACAGAGATAGAGCTGCATGAGCTGCAGTAATTCTTAGCAAGCACTTAGAGGCCATTGTCACTTCTTGTGTGAAGTAAAAGCAACGCTGCCCCGGTCGATTCACCTGATAAAGATGCACCGAGGAAGTAGATTTAAAATGATGCTCAGCAGCACTTTTATTTTGCCCCGTTATTAGACACGGGACCAGCATGGCCCAGCTTCCTGTTTGAACTGGTACCTCCTGAGGATCGGAGCTCTTTTAATATCTCAGTTCAACCCACTTTGTGGTTCTTAGATAGCTCGGCTCCTTCCACACAGGAGTCAAGAGAAAGGGTCGTAGCTTCAGCAGCACACACACACACACACACACACAAGCGCACACACACGCGCACGCACACACACACACACACGGCTTTTGGGATAGCTATTCTGAAAGTGTTAAAACTACCCATTACTCAAACAGAACAACAAAAACAGGCACTAATTATAGGTGAAATGGAGACATATTTCAGTTGGTAAGTTACCAATTAATTCAAGATAAATGTTACGACAGGATAATCTTGACAGGCTTTTAAGAATTTGACGGGAAGGTGAACATATGAATGCTCATTTACAGCAAAAAACAATGTAGCTGCACAGATAGGGGAGCAATGCATTCTTCAAACATCAGTGATGACCATCCTCCAAAGTACACAGTAACGTACAAGCTTCGAAGACATTTCCTGATCCGTCTCCAGTCCCTGCAGGGAGCTTGCAGTGAAAGAGACTTAATAAGTATCAGCTGATTGGCAAATAGGCTGTGAACATGTGACATCGTGCCGGTGAAAGAGAGCGAGTTCTTATCTAAACTACCCTCGTGTTCATTTTCAGCCCATCTGTGCAACATGCCGGGAATGTAGATAAAGTTAAAAGAAAATGATAAATTGTCAAATAGATCATTTTGCTTGTATCGTGTTATTCAGACACATACACAAAACAGATGATTCCCACTGACTAAAGCAATTAAAACGGTTTGCATTGATAAGGGAGGGACATAAACCAAATTACAAAATGCAGAAAACAATAAATGATGATGACGAAAAAAAAAAAAGTCATGCAACTGCACGATAACAGAGCCTAATCTGAAGTAAGATGTGAATATGAATAGGCACACTTGCTTGAATAATAATTGCAAAAATTGAGTGCCTTTCATTAAGTTATTATTTTGAAGATTTTAAATGACAACCTTTGAAAAGCTGTCTAATTATAATGCTGATCATTCACACTTCAGCACAGACATTAAATTTCACTTTGAGCGAGATGTGCTCATGCAAATTAAAGCAATTTACAAACATTAATATTTTAATACACAATTCTGCTGATGGCTGTCTCACGCTGTCCAGATGAACACCAGCCAGAAGGTGTAAAATAAATGAAAAAAATCATAAATGATCTAGTGGTGCGAGAAATGTTTGTCACCAGTTAAGTCATTACTAAGTGATGAGGGTGTTCTTACACTTTAAAATGAGGAATTAAAGGAAGAACTGAACAGGGTTTTTCCAAGTTTCTCAGACTCCTTGGGGGAGCTACAAATCCACAATAAGTGCTCCCATCACCATCAATATAGTTTTCCTTCCTGGGTGCTGGTAATGTTACTCCCTCACACTGGGGACAGTGTCTAAACACCCATTAAAGGCTTAAAATGCACTGATTGGTGGGGCCATCGCCTACTTCCAGTAACTGTCACTTTACTGATATTTCATAGGTCCAGGAACTGACCTCCGCTGGAAGAGGTGACACGGATACTCCTAAAGATAATGCCATGCATTTACAGCCATGCACCGATTAGCAGACGAGGCTTTACAAACCAGGTGAGGGGGTCTCTTCAGCTGAACATGATTGGAACATGTGTCTAAGTCGCCCCAGATTTTTTCTTCAGTAGGGGTTAAAAAAGTGATATTTTGCTCTCCCTACACATATGAAATGGTAGTTTAATTCAATGAAATGTTGATGCACAGAGTTGCCACCCATATGCTATCCACCTGGACATTATTGATTGATTTAGGCTATTTTAATTAAGTCAAAACTCTCATGTGGACTCTCCACTTGTTACTTACATCGAAGCATTTACTAAATGATGGAGCCACTCAGGTCCTGACCTGCTCTGTGTGTGTGTGTGTGTGTGTCTCCTGAGAATAACACATGATACACACATTTGAGTATAGTCCTTGGCCTTATTGATCTTGTACAGCACTTTGGTCAACGTTGTTGTTTTAAATGTGCTTTATAAATAAACTTGATTTGACTCGACTGATTCTCTGGATCATCTCCTCCAGTATTTAACCTGAACTCTTCCACCCAAACACAAACTCTTTGACTGTAAGCTGTGAACCATCTCTTATTTATGCTGCTATAGGCTGCAGGTGGACTTCCTGTGGTGCACTAAGAACTTCCTCCTTACTCTCTTTTTTTTGCTCCTGATATATCACTGCTGCACATCATTGACTTTTGTCTTCTCTCTCCCATAGTTTGAGTTTTGTCCATGTTCACACAAGAATAACTTCAGAAATTAATCTCATGAACATGCTGTGAAAAGCAATTTAGAACCCAAAATACTGATTATTGATTAAACATTTAAAACTTTTAAGCAGCTTTAGAAACAAGTTTAAGTTCTTTTTAATTTTAACTGATTTAAAAGACTAAATCATCTGGAATTTTTATTTGGCAACTTTATTTTCCTTTGAAGGAAAATAATGATGAAGGTCATGCTTTTAATAATGTTACTGGTATTTTTAATAATTTAACTAGATTTCCCATTTATTTTAATTATTTAATATTTAATTGATTTTTTTTCCTAACTTTAATATTTGATAACGTTTTTTTGCTTTGGGAATCTGTTTAAGTCCGTTCCTCCTCCTCATCATCACGCAGCTGCCTGATTTACATTTATCACACGAATCGTCAATCGAGGAGTAACTAAACAGCGCTAAGCTAATAGCTATCCAATCTCATTGTACATCCTGTATAATGACAATAAAGGCATTCTATTCTA
Organism: Andinoacara biseriatus; assembly: GCA_015108635.1. Classification (NCBI taxonomy): domain Eukaryota; kingdom Metazoa; phylum Chordata; class Actinopteri; order Cichliformes; family Cichlidae; genus Andinoacara; species Andinoacara biseriatus. The sequence goes on along the minus strand of VUQJ01017221.1, from coordinate 15,153 downwards.
TTCTATTCTATCCTAAACTAGCGGTGAATACTATGAATGCCACAAAAACATATACAGGAAATTTCTGGTCAACTGTATCAGATTTTGATTAACTGATTAACACCTCGCTTTTTGGTATTTTTCCATTTTATTTTATTGGTTGTTGCTGTTTGGTTGCTCATTATTCTGGAAGGCCAAACAATTCAAAAGCTTGACCAAAACAAGACACCACTTAACCAGCCGAACCCAGCACACGATCCACTGGACACACTGTGGCACTGAGCTGGTACTTTTATTATGAAGGATTTTGCACTTCCTGTTGACAGCGGCTCCTGATTGTCCTTTAGTGAATTAAGTGAGCTGTGATTGTAGAAGCCAGCATTAAATATTATAGGTGTGCTGCCTTTGTTATTTTTATTATCATATTGCAAAATATGTTACAGCATGTCAGAGCACTTCGCTCTCAGACTGCTGGATTACTTGTGGTTCCTAGGATACTTAAGAGTAGAATGGGAGGCAGAGCCTACAGCTTTCAGGCCCCTCTTCTGTGGAACCAGCTCCCAGTTTGGATTCAGGAGACAGACACCCTCTCTATTTTTAAGATTAGGCTTAAAACTTTCCTTTTTGATAGAGCTTATAGTTAGGGCTGGATCAGGTGATCCTGAATCCTCACCTGATCCAACCTTTATTGTAAAAGACAAGATGCCAGTAAGCACAGTGGAAAGTCAGATTGAAGTGGGTGATTAAAGAAACTGACCCTCATTACCAACTCCGAGGTCATGTAGTGAAATGGCTGAACTGCTGTGTCACGCTTCGCTGCCACATTGGAGTTGTGATCAAGTCACACATCTGATCCACATGTGAGGCTCACTGCCCACTTTAGCTGCAGTTGCTGTTATTCCCAATCACTTCCACTTTGTTCTAATCCCACTAACAGCTGACTGTGGAATATTTAGCAGTGAGGAAATTTCAGGACTGGACTGTTGCACAGGTATCATCCTATTACGGCACCACGCTGGAGCTCACTGAGCTCCTCAGAGCGACCCGTTCTCTCACTGATGTTGGTAGAAGCTGTCTGCATGCTGAGGTGCTGGTTTATACACCTGCATCACCTGCACTTATATATCTGAGCTTGAGTGCAGGATTTAAATTAAATCTACAAAAATGCAAAAAACAAAAACAAAAAAACAAACAGCGGCACACAAACCAAGAAAAAAAAATCCTTGACCTTATGATCTGCTGTATTCTGTGTTATGGTTCATTGAACAGCTTGTCCCAAATGAATAGTTAACTTTCCAATCCCGGAAATAACTACATTAAATATTCTTCCCACAAAACAGATTTCTCATTAACAAAACAACTTCTGCCAAAGCTGCAAAAGGTTGAGATAAAAAATGATAAAAAGCAAAATGAACTTCCCAGTTCCCTTAAATTTTGTAAGAGGTGGAGAACGACTCCCCCCCTCTTTTCTTTTTGTCTATTCTTGCTCTAATCTCTGGCTCATCATCAAGGAAAACCTTCACTTCTTTTGCTTGCTTAAAGAGCGAGCCACCACTAAAGGGTGAACCCTGTATTTCTCCTCACTGTCAGCTACCGACAGGATTTCAGCGCTGTGTGAGTGTTTCGATCCGCGCTGTGTTTTTCACAACATCGGTTCAGACTGTGTTTCCTTTAATGTCTTGAAGACGAGTGTGTGTTTGACATCTTCTGGGTGTTTTACTGTAAAGCAATCACCATGTTTGAAGACACATGGACAAGTCTGATTCCAGCATTTTCACTCGTGATGCCTAAAAAAATGTTAAATCAGGTAAAAGAGTGGTCATACAAGCACACATGACTGTTTAATTAAACAATGTCTGTTTTTAAAGAACTATTTGAATCCATTAATCACATTCTTCAGTCGTGAGGTGTAAATATCACTTAATTGTGTGGCTTTTTTACTCTGTGTGACACACTGAATGTCGATAACGTTAGCAGTGCTCACCAGCTGCTGTTTTCCTTGCAGGTTAATGTCCACACGCCTGTGCAGATGTGCAGATGTGCAGATGTGCAGTACCAGTGTGTCCAAACTTTTCACTGGTACTGTATATGAGCATTTCCAGAATGAGCGCTCCCACCTGTGGCTTTGCGTGTCATGTGATCAGCTCCACAGGTAATGCTGCCGTAGCTCAGGAGGTAGAACGGTAAACCTTTAACTGGCAGGTTGATGGTTCAATCCCAGGCTGTTGGTCTACCAAAGTATCTGAGGGCAAAAACTCAAGTGCTTGTATGAATAAGGAATGTTGCACAAAGCACTTTGAGCGCTCAAGTAAACTATAAATTAAGAAACAGTTCATTTATTGTTTTAATTTTCCGGCTGCATCTCGTGCCATTTAGTCTACGGAGACGGTTCAGAAACCTGGGAAAACGTTACATTTCCTTCTTAAGTGTAAACACTGGTGATAAAATGCAGAAATGGCCGATGAGGTTGTTTTTTTTTCAAGGACAGGCGCTTTTGTTCGTATGTATCATTGGTCAAGTTATACGTCACTGGTCTGACAGCCTATATATTAATGCCTGGATCATATGATTTAAAAATTATATCACTGATTTGTTTTTGTTTGTTTTATTCTGGGAGCATCATGGCATATCTGATTATTATTATTATGTTATTTCTACATGTGTTGGTGTACAGCATATAGGTTTAAAGTGGCTCGCCTCGGTTCCCAAAGCGCGCATGTGCTCCTCATATCTTAGCCCCTCCCAAATATAAATGGTAGAAAGTTTGATAACAACAACTTCTGAATAAAAATGTGTTAAATGTCATTTCCTCTCAACTCCTCCACTGGCTTCTCTGGTGGGAAGGACTAAGATGAAAGAAGAGGAGTCAAGAATGTAACGAGGACCGGTGCCTGTTACTGTGTGTGGAGGAGGTCTGTGAAGAAAGAGAAATGATCCAAAGTGAGTCTAATTTGACTGAAAACTGAAAAACGTCCATGCAGCAGACAAAGTTCCTCTCCTGATCACTTTTCCTTTGAATCTCTGCTATAGTTTCTTCATCCTCCAGCTGTCTTCACTGTTCTTTTGTGTAACACTGACCCCATCCAAGTTATCATCATCTATTAGGCTACCTTGCCAGCTAGCATTACCCAGCATGCTGTGCTGCAGTGCAATTTTGTGTTTTATGATGTTCTACATGGTAAAGAAAGTTAGTTGTGATTCATGTGATTACAGTTGTGAGAATGTTGCATAATAATGCAGGTGCAACACAATATTTACAGCTGTTCTGTCAATACTGCCTGTAGAGGCGGCACACGGGCTAACCTAACTGACGCGCTCGTTATGGTGTCTGATGAGAAGTCAAAAGAAAGAAGTAGAAAGTACAGATATTTATGTAAAAATGTGGTGAGTAAAAGTAGTCAGAAAAATAAATACTTAAGTAAAGTACAGATACCTGAAAAATCTACTTAAGTATAGAAACGAAGTATTTGTACTTCGTTACTTCCCACCTCTGGTGATGCTTATCCTGTAATTACAGATCACATATTTTAGTATCTATTATTAAACAAAGGGTGCAGCAAACCTAACACATCTAAATAATTACATTTTTCCAGAAGAACACTGTGAAAGACTTAATTTTGGATAACAGCTGGTTTCAGTTACACTAAAATAAAGGTTTTGTTTAAAAACAGCACTGAAGGTGAAACAGATTGAAATGGTCACTGCTGACCTCACAGCTGGCTACAAGAAAATAAGAAATGAATTATTGTAAATGTTCACATCCGCCTTCTCTTCACTGGACTCGCAGTCATTTCAAATCAATTTTATTAATACAGCGACTTTGTCTCTGATCCCCGGTCCACCCTGCTCCACCTCAGTCCTCTTCTCAGTGCTGAAAAACGTCCAATTCTGCTGTTTGGCTCTCGATTTCACTCTGTTTGCTCAGATTAGCACGTTCAGCTACTGCACCCCCTGCTGCCCTGCACAGTCAGGAACCCACTCAGTTCTCCACACGTTCCATCACACACTCCCCCGCCCTGCTCAACACCCCAATCCCTTTGTCTTTTCCATAATGTTCCTCTACTTCAATCATGTAATTATTTACAGTAGGTCTCTAAGCTATTGCGTTAGTTCTTGTATCCTTGTATTCTACATTTAAGATCTCTCATGAAATAATTTAAAACATTTGTCTTTTACTAAAACCCCTAAAACTGAATTGTAAATATTTACTGACTTGTAATTAGAAAAATTACATGAAAGTTAACAACTTGTTTGCGGCACAGAGTCAAAATGCGCCCCCTGGTGGTTTGACATGTTGGCGGCTTTAGCAATAATTGGATTGGCTGTTGCACCCGCTGTGAGTGATAGAGAGAAGCAGCCAATCAGAGCAGCTCTTTCAGTTTATGATCGCCAATAAAGGCTGGAATAAAACACTTGTTGGTGGCTTTTAACTTTCTCTCTAAGCAATAACTTTACTTGTAACTTTACTTGTGCACTCACTGTTTTTTTACACACATGTGCAGCAGCTCAGTAAACACAATGAGTGTTTTAGGAGTTGACATTAATGATATTAGCCCCACTAAGAGCTAACGTGGCTGTTCTACTCCTATGAAGACAGTATCTTTAATTGCACCCTTAAACAATAACTTTAAAAGTGTCCTACAGCTGGCAGCACACAGCAGTTGCTTGCAGAAAGCTATGATTCTCTGCCTCAGACGGTGTGGCACCTTTACAGGGGAGATGTGAGCAGCGAGGGGGCGGGGCTATTGTTGAATATTTAGCTCTGCAACTGTTAGTTACCTGCTGTCTGCGTAGAAAAGGGGAAATTTTTGCTCGCTTGTAAAGCAGCACAGCACTTTTATTACCGGGGGGATGGAAGAGGGTTCAGGCACTTACAGCTCATACTTTACACTTCAAAAAAAAAAAAAATCTATATAAGTGGATTTTCAGGATATGAGACCTTTAACGCTGGAATGGGACTGCTGCTCAGTATCAGCAAATACCACAAGGTAAGGTCTGAGTGTTCTGAAGTAGGTCATTAAAATAGATATTCTTTTTTAACCGTTTATTTTGGAGAAGTGAAATTTTGGAATTCTGAGTGGGGTGTATAATAAGGTGATAATGATGGTGAGTTATCAATAACTGATAAAGGTATCATGGTGGGAAAGCATACATGGGTGCAGAGTTAGTACTAAACTAGTAATATAGTTAAGCAGCTACAAGGGACATCATTTTCACATTTAATTATTGCAATATATTTGTATATTTCCTTCTAGGCATGTCTCTGTGTCACCAACACAGATTACATCAGATTACATCTGCAGCAGGTGCAGTTAACTGTTGCTCTTTTTACGCACAAATACAGTGAATCCACCTGAATATACATCAAAGTCTCTCTGGCTTGTATCCCCACATATACTCTACAATATAAAATATCCTTTGATTACCATCCAGTCAAAATAAAGCTGTATTCTTAGCACAGAGTGACGCAGAGTGACACCAACTAGCTCCTGTGTTGTTTTTGTTCCACACACAGCGTGTTCTCAAAAACACAAATACACAGAATACCTTTTATGGAGAAAACTGAACTGAACTGTTGTTTTGATTGGGTGGAGGGTTTATATAAAAGTTACATCTGTTAACTGCTAATGTTTCTTATTATTCCCCCTTTCCCAGGAGCCATTTTAAACTGTTACACCTTAAAGTGGGAAATTCACTGGGTCAGGAGGTGGATAGCTATAGTCTGAGAAAACCACACCTCCAATTTGAATGGGAAGAACAAGATCTGAACCATCAACACCTACGCCCTGCTTAGATGCCCTGCTGAGATAATAAGCTGGCCAGGAGGAGATAGAAGCCACTGACATCAAAACAAGAAAGCTCCTTACCATGAATGGAGGGTTTCACCCCAGATCCAGCACCCTGACTGTACGCTAAGCAGAAGGAAGGAGGCCGATGACCAGTGAGTGTCAGAACCACCATCCTGGATGAAACAACAAAGATCCATGAATACATCAGGAAGATGGCTACAAAGGATCAGGCAGCAGAAACCCGAGAAAGAAGAGGAGGAAGAACAGGAACCATCTTGGAAGGACAGGCCTCTGCACAGCATGGACCACCGGCAGCTAGAAGAAGTGGCTTATGTAGAGAAATCCTACCAATGGCTGGACAAAGCTGGACTGACAGACAGCACAGAGGCTCTAATCATGGCAGGAACAAGCTCTGAGCACAAGATCAATAGAAGCTGGGGTCTACCACACCAGGCAAGACCCCAGGTGCAGGCTGTGCAGAGATGCCCCTGAAACAATCCAGCACATAACAAGATGCTAGCAGGCAGGGCATACATGGAACGCCATAACCAAGTGGCCATAGTATACAGGAATATCTGTGCCGAGTATGACCTGGAAGCCCTGAGGTCAAAATGGGACAGACTCCGAAGGTTGGTTGAGAACAACAGAGCTAAGGTCCTGTGGGACTTCCAGATACAGACAGACAAACTTGTGATGGCTAACCAACCAGACATCGTGGTGGTGGACAAACAGGAAGAAGGTCGTAGTGATAGATGCTGCAATACAAAGTGATGGGAACATCAGGAAGAAGGAACACGAGAAGCTGGACAAACACCAACGGCTCAGAGAGGAGTTGGAGAGGATAAGGAAGATGGAGGTAACGGTGGTCCTCGTGGTAATCAAACACTCGGGGCAGTGACCCCCACAGATGCTGCGCAGGACCCTCAAGCTCCCGGTCCTTTGGTAGAGGACCTGAGCTTGGAAGACAAAAAAACACCTGCAGGGTGAGTGGGAAATTTATAAGGACAGCAATGATGATTGTTTTGAAGTTGATGGTCCACAAATCCAAGCAGGCATGAGCACCCAAGCCACCCCCAGGCTTCCTAGAAGGTTTAGCAGTCATTGTAAAGGTGACAATCCTGGCACTAGCAGCAGTGATGAAGATGGCACTGGCACCAGCTGTATTGCCACGAGTGCCGGTAAATCGCCAAGCAAGGAAGTGATGGCAGTAGCATTTGTGATGAAGGCTTCATGTTGAGAAATGATGGCAACTCTGGCACAAACAGTCATGACATCCCTGCCATGAGTGTTCATGATGAAGATCACTCTTCATATTTAACTCCAATGGCATTGCTTTCTGGCGAGTCTTCTGATGATGAGGACTTACATCAATAACTGCCAGCTTGGAGAGTTGCACTGAATTTAAGAGGAGACATGGTTAGACCTTTTCAGAATTATTGCCTGACCAATATAAACAGTTTTGGCTTTGAATCAGTATGCCCAGTTTAAGACCAATTTCTCAAATTCTGCCACATTACTGAGAGTGTGATATTTATTTATTTATTTTGTGCTTTATTTAGTTTTTTGTGCAGAAAAGGTCGAGGTTCAAGAGAAATTGCTGGAACTGTCAAACAAAATTAGTACTAACCAGCAGTGCAAATTTAATCTAAACTGCTCTGCTGTGTGCGAGGGAACCTTGTGTGGTTTCCAAAGGATATCTTACTATCCCAACTTGACAGTCAGTGTGAAATTCACAGATTATATGGGGAAAATGAGGAAGGGGTTGATTTAGGGAGGCCAAGAAGGGATTCTTGAGTTTATTGATGGACGCCACACCAGGTCACCCATGTTTGGGGGACGAAAACTGCAAGAATTTAACTCTTGACAGTACAGATAATGTTTTGTTTTTCCTAAAATGAATAATGTGAACTATTTAATTGATACTGATGTTTCCTTTTATTCTGTTGGTTTGTAACTTTGAGAAAGTACTGGTACTACGTAGCTGGCAGAGCCATTGCAGTAAGCGCGTTACATGGCGGTCCACCACCAAACTTCCTCTCAACAACAGGATTTTCTCTTCGCTTTGGCAGTTCAGCAAATCCAGTCTTCAAAGACATAGCTTGCCTGGAACAATTAAAAAAGTCAATATTTCATTAGAAACAGTTTATTTTACAGTTTTCTTTTGCAGTTTTAAGTTTTTAAAGGGAATGTTAGTCCGGCTCATTCTGCCCACTGCTGAATGCCCACTTTCAGAAAGTCGCTACCACTCAAGTTAGACTGCAGAGCATATTTTCATGTTTTTTTTTAACACATTGTAACCATGCTAAAAAATATGTATTGTACTGGCTGGATTCCCACTAATAAGTTATATGACTAACAAAAAGCTTCCATTACAAGTTCTTCTGCTGCTCCTTGTGTTGCAAAGTAGCTCAAAGTACAACGATTGAGGACCTCTATTTGAGTACTTGGCCAATGGAAGATGCACGAGGCCTATGCAGGCAGTAAGAGGACAAAGATCTGCTGGTACATGACAGTGTCATGTTTTAGATCATCCACAGTGTTCAAGGTCCTTTTCAAAGGTATTTTGTGCTGGCTGTTTGTCAGGTCAGAAAAGAGATCAGAACTTTACAAATTAAACACTGTTCTGTTGACTAAATGTAGCGACTTCGATCCAAATCTATAGCCGCTGCTGGCTGAGTAGGTTTTTGTACTGTAACGTGTCTCCAATAAGCCATGATAACCATAACACAGAAACAAAACATAAACATTGACTTTGGCTCCTACACTCATGTTATTGTCAATATCTAGAATTATTTGTTTGAAGTTCTGGTAATGGATTGTCTTTGTCAATGCCATAATAGTCATCAACATCTATAAATGGTTGGATTCCCACATTGTTTGTGACACATGTATGCCACAGCCTTGTGTAATGGTTGATCCACTGGCTGACAAATTCTCTTAACACCAGTTTAATCATTGGCAAATGAACATAATGTAGACAAAGAAAATGATGTAGGTCATTCTATGAATCCAAAATACCCTGTTAGTGTCCTGGTGCGCTACGTGGCTGGAGCAGGTGGGCCCCAAAATGCAGGAATCACGAGCGGATCTTAACTGCAAGGGTGTTTATTGAGAAACGACAAAAATAACAGAGCTACACTGGGATGGACGGGTGCCAGAACTAAATACATGAGAAATAAACCAGAAACATGACACACAGCAGCAGGGAGCATAGACAACGACGCGACAACAGGCATAGAAAACACAGGACTTAAATACACAAGAGGATAATGAGGGAAAGAGAACAGCTGGGAACACAGGCAACGGTAATTACTATGATGAGACCAGGGGAAGCAAAACAGAGAACAACAGACTGGCTCTGGACTACTATCAAAATAAAACAGGAAGACAGACGGGGGAACAAAGACGCAGACCTGACACAGGAAACACCGGGAACTAGAAATAACAAAAGAGAACTAATAAACATAATCAGAGATACAACTTAAACAAGACCAAAAGAACACAAAACACTGGGTCACCTGCACGGGACCATGACAGTTAGTCCATAGAGGTAAAAATGTTTATAAAGGATCAGGACAATGACCCCAAACACACCTCCAGGCTCTGTAAGGGCTTTTGGACCAACAAAGAGGGTGATGGAGTGACCTGGCCTCTACAATCACCTGATATAAACCTAATTGAGATGGTTTGGGATGAGTTGGACCGCAGAGTGAAGGCAAAGCAGCCAACAAGTGCTCAGCACCTCTGGGAACTCCTTTAAGACTGTTGGAGAACCATTTCAGGTGAAGCTGGCTTCGAAGAATCTACTGGCTGCATTTATATTATAAATATACCTGCAGTATGTATATTTACCTATGTACTGCTTGGAGTAAAATATTCAGGGCATAATAATTAACAAAAAAGGAAAAAAAATGATTGTAAAATTAAATAAATTCTAAACTATTGCACTGTCATTATAAAAAAGAAAAAACAAATCAAAAACTAAGCCAAAATAAAGAAGCAGTGCCTGAAAAAGTACTCCCCATGATTCAGTACTTGTAGAATGATCTTTGTCATTGTTTCAAAACTTCTAATTCTTCGGTGTGCACGTGTGCAAATTGGTGCTACTTGGTGCAGGAGAGGCTGGTTCTTTGGATTGTTAACAGCAAAACCAGCCTGTGTTGATATATGTTGGCACACAAATGTTGAACAGCTATTTCCTATAACACAGGAATATGTCAAACCTACAGGTACAATTCTGAGTGACTCTTGGTGCTCCTACTGCAGACTGAGGCAATATGGGTACATCCAAGTCACCCACCAGAGGTTTTTTGTTACTCCTGGAACACATACCATACAGTATATAGAAAGCATATAGAAAGGTCCCAGAGGACCAATAAATAAGAGGTGTACTGTTTCAGAGGCAACATGACTGAGAAATCACTGAGAGAGATGCTACACGTTATCGAGTGGAACCGCTGGCTGTGTGGACAACACAGAAACTGAGCCCTTGGTTGTCTTTTCAAGGATATAAGAGCCGCACGACAGTAATATCACCCCACACCTCATGCACCATCAGTTTTAGCATCTACATGTGTAGACCATTTGATATTTGATATTATATATCATATTTTTTTCTTTTTTATTTACTGGGAAGCATTATGGTGTGGAGGTTGGTACCACTGGCCTATAGCATGAAGGTACTGGGTTTGAATCTGGCCCGGGCCTTAAGGTGTGGCATTGGCATGTTCTCCGCGTGCCAGCATGGGTTCTCTCAGGGTACTCTGGCTTCCTCATGCATGGGATTAGGATCATTGGTGATTCTAAATTGGCCCTAGGTGTGAATGTGAACATTCATACCTGTATTAGGCCTGCAACAGACTGGTGACCTGTCCAGGGTGCACCTCACCTCTCACACTGAGACAGGCTGGGACAAGCTTGGCTTGTTTATTAATTTGGTAATTGCGTGTAATAACTTGCAGATTACCACATTTTTACCTTCTTATTTGCACCTTGTTACTCCACTATTACCATATGATTCTTGTGATGTCATTTGGAAGTATGAACTTGAACATTGTTGTGCTGCAACACGTTTTAGACCAACTAGTATTAACTGAGAATAACAGTTAACTTTGGTATTTATAGGGGCACTGTCAATCATCTACCTATCAACATGTGACTCTAAGTAGGTTTTGAAGAAGTCATTAGCACAAAAGTTACTTTACTCATAGTTTTTTTCTATAATTGTAATCTTGAGGTATTGCATAGCGGAAAGGGCTGTCGACAGCCACAGCCTAGGACACCGTCACGTTCCTCATGAGTATTAAAGGACTGAGACTCCACTCCACTTTGGCAGTCTTGTCTGCTGCAGCTGTCCAATAATGAGAGGCTAGATGCTTGTGTAAGAATACCAGGGCTCTGGCTTTCACTCACTCTTGGATGAAACAATTCTTACAGAAGGTTGGGAGCCATCTTCTTAGGCCTGGACCATGCATAAGTGGTCAGGGATCATTATGCCACAACTTAAATATCTATATCTGGGCTTGCTATTTCATGAAGAAACAGTGAAAATTTGCATCTTTTTTTCACTCTTTATACAATAAACATGGAGTGAGCTGGTGCATTAAAACTATAATAAAGCCACACTTTTTCATGACTACAGGAAGGAAGCGTGGTCACTGTTTTCAACTGGGAGAAGGACCTGTAGGCCAGCTCTCTTCTTACTTGGTAAGCAGACATCTCTGATGTGAGTGCATGACATCATCGTTCAATGCCAAGATAAACAAACACCAGCTTGACTCAAAGAATTCAAGAGATTTTGCCAATCACTGCCCCCACACAAGCTGTGTTTCACAGAACATCCACTTCAGCTGCCCTCTCTCTTGGGGGTCAGTCCCCACTCAGACTAAATATATGTAGGGTGGACAGAGAGAGGACAACTTCTGAGCTACTTTGTTCGTTTTTGTCTCAGAATTGCTTCTGTCATCTTCTCCATCCCTGCTTAAGGCCATTAGTTTAGATCTGAGGGAACAGAGACAATTTGGTTTCCATTTGATTCTGACTACTGTCAGAATTTGCTTCGTACGTGCAACAGAAATATTTTTATCCAAGACTGACTGCAAGTGAGCTAGCTGAAACTTTGGCATTATTTTTCTGCTGAAGGTTTATAGTATTTTAATTACAATGATGGCTTATGTCTACAGAGACTGCACTTTTGAGGTGAGTCTGGGTTTATGTTTCCATCTCTTCCTCTTGTTCTTTAGGCCATGAGAGGAGATGACTCCACCAGAGAAGATAAATGTGCACCAGCTTCCCCACTTTTTGCAGTAAACGGGGGGGGGGGGGGGGGGTGCC
>VUQJ01017212.1:2372-15178 GCA_015108635.1 Andinoacara biseriatus | reverse complement strand
AAAGTCTTTATATTAGCAATAAGGTTTAATCTGCAAGTGCTGTAAAAACACATATCTTAAAGTGGACGTTATTGTTCCTTAAATTTGCACATTAATTGTGCATTAAAAAATTAAGTCTGGTACAAGTCACACTGGAGGAAAACAAGTGTTTTCTATAATATAAAAACCTCCCTGCACTCAGTAGCAGTGAGCCACTACATACTCAATAGATATATAATTTTTAACAACAGAATACTTTTTCCACTTAGGTTGCAAGAAATCTGGTCATGTTTGCTTATATTAATAAGCTGTTTATTCATGACCTCCAGACATGGATCAATCAGACACTAAATGCATTTGGGAGCTGGCAGGGCTGCAGCACAGAGTGTGAAAACCAATCAATCTAACAGTGGTATTATTTTTTCTATCTTTTATCTGCTTCATCAAGACTCTCAAAGATTGTTTGATTGGTGTGGAACCTCACTGAATTTAAAACACTGATAATCTCACAGAAACATAAATAAGAAATAATTTAAAAAAATGAAAAATTTTCAAGCTTTAAGGAAAACTGAAAGCAGACTAAGTAGGCAGGTTTTCAATGGCTTAAACAAAAAATGTTATTCATCTCTTTTAGTGGCTCTTTTAAATCTGCCACCAACCATAATCCAAAACGCTGCAGCACAACACTATAGCTACATGCACCATGCTCACAGTCATTACAGTTTATAGCTAATATGCCAAAAATTGTGAGAGTGAAAAAAAAGAAGGAAGAATAAAATATCAAACAGTTCCATAATGCTTTTAAAAATTGAATGATATGCATGAGTAGTGTAGTAACATATTATAAACATGGTAAAACTGTTAGAAAAATAATAATTCATATAAAAACGCTGTGCACACATATAACAGTCATCACGTCCATTCTTAAGAGATCATCAACTTGAAAGTGTCATTTTGGGAATCTGGGAGCTAGAGTGGAGTGGTTGAATCTGGGCAGTCTGCAGACCCCACAGGGACACAGGGACCCTCCTGAAGCAGCTGCTGAACTCCACTGCATAGGGGCCAGTGGGGCCTCCATGGGACCTGGAGAAAGCATGGGGCATTTAGCTCCTGCAGATGATGAAGAAGTGGAGGGTGATGAGGAAGAGGAGGAGGAGGCTGCTGAGGAAAGGAGGGATTCCTGGGTGAGGAGGAGTTGACTAGGGCTAGAGATGAGGGGCCATCCTCCTGCAAGCAGCAGCCGGGGGACTGGTCCTGTGGTCACCCCCATCCCTACACTTACCTCCCCCAGCAGCCGTCGCATCTCCTGTAGAGATGAACCCAGAAGGAGGATATAGTTCCTGGCCAGGACCAGGGTAGAGATCTTGGAGAGCCTACGGCCTGGAGTTGCTCCATGATGGTGGGACTGAGAGGAGGCAGAAGAAGGTGAGGAGGCATAAGGGACCATGACCTCTCTCAGAGCATCCATAGCAATGTTCAAGTCCTGCATTCGCTTCCTCTCCCTGCTGTTAATCTTCCTCCTAAGCTCCTGCTGCTCCTCGGGGCTCAGCTCCCTCTGAGGTTTGCTTGATCTCTGGCCATTCTGGAGGCCAAGCATGGGTGCAGGATTGAGGTGAGAGCTCAGGTTGAACCCTGGAGGGCAGTGAGGTAAGTCCTGGGCAGATCCAGAGCCACAGAGAGGTAGAGGCGGCTCTCGGGCCCTGATTACTGGGTTTGGCAGCACATTCATAGTCTCCTAAGAAGAGAAGAGAAGAGCTGCAGTTCAGTGAAGACTTCAGCCAAAGATAAAGTTTGAGAAACAAACCAAAAAATAATCAATAACAGTCAAAGTAAAAAAACAAAAAACAAAAAACACTTTACTCAAGCTTTAAAAAGAAAAATCCACAAGATGCAAAATCTAATTGTTATTCCCTCCACCTGTTGAGCTCGCCTTTGTTTGCAGAATACTGCAAGCTGCCATCCAGCACCGGCACAGTGACTTTTGCCTTCTTAGGTTTCTGGCTCCAGACTGGTAAGCAAATGAGAGCTTTCTAAAGTGGCAGCCTAGTTTTAGCTCATTTCCACAGCTGCGCAAGGCAAGAATGACAGCTCACACAGAGGAGAAGTGAGCTAAATGATCCCCTCACATGCCCCCACCTCAGCTCTACTCCTCCCCAACACACGATTTGTTCTTTGGAAACATCCAGCTTTGTGATTTTTGACAGTTAAATAAGAAACAACTAGGTGCTCACCCAAAGCATGACATCACAGGCTCATTAAAAAATTGGGGTCAGTTTAAGACAGGATATTAGAAGTGTGTAAGAAGAATCAGCACTAAATGTGCTTTCACCAGGTTAAACGTGAGGAAAACTAAAGCTAAACTAAAACTGTCACAGTCTGACATTTATCGTGTTTTCACCTTTAGTCTCAGTGAGCTGTTGTCCTCACTTAACAAAGTCGTCAATACACTTTATGAGTGGCACATGGCACAGATTCAATGACGCTGCAAACATCCCTCAGAGGTTTTGGTCCATACTGAGATGATAGCATCACACAGCTGCTGCAGATTTGACTGCATCCATCGTGGAAATCTCCCATTCCACAACATCCCAAAGATGCTGTATTAGATTGAGATCTGGTGACTGATTGCAGTGAACTCACTGACATATTCAAGAAAGCACTTTGAAATGATCTGAGTTTTGTGACATGGTACATTATTAATCAGCCATCAGAAGATGGATACTCTATCATCACATAGGGACGTACATGGTCAGCAACAACACTCAGACTGTGGCATTTAAACAGTGTTCATAATGTGCCAAGCAAACATCTCCCACATTGTTGCACCACCAGCAACAAGGCAGGATGGATCCATGCTTTCATGTTTTTTATGCCAAATTCTGAAATCAAGATTCATCAGACTGGGCAACATATTTCAATTTTCTATAGACTCAGTTTCCTGTCCTTTGCTGACAGAAGTGGCACCTGGTGTGGTCTTCTGCTGCTGTAGCCCATCTGCTTCAAGGTTTGATGTGCTGTGTGTGGCTTGTGTGTTTGTATACATGCACGTGTGAGCAAAAACAAAGAAGCACTTTTCCAAGCACAAAAATGAATGACCCTTTCTCCACAACGTGTTAGACAAAATTGAATAAATGCGATCAGGACCCTGAGACCTTATAGTATCGCACTGCGGCGGTGTGGTTCATTGCACAAGGTAGTGAATTAACTGAACAATTTTACTGTAACTTCCTTACATACAATTTTACCTTTTTTTTTGGTATCGTTATTGGTCATTTCACCTCTTTGGGCGGCATTTGAAATCGTAATAAAATAAATAAGGAATTAAAATAAAAATCTGTGGTCAACAGAGGATAAATCTAATGAAGGCTCCAAGAAAATGAAATCAGTGGCTAAGAATAAGAATAAAATGGTGACTGTGTTGAGTATCACAGTATTTGCTTTGTCACTGTGAGCATGACAAACCTCTGTTGTGCCTAAATGTAGCATCAGCTGTGCCTGAGACTTGTGCTACCTGACAGCATGAGTAATGCTGGTTTTACTTTTTCTTTATGTGAAATTTAATTGAGGGCACAAACAAAACAACACAACATTATGAGCTTAATGGAATGTACCTCTAGAGCCATTAAACAACTTGGAGGCCATTAACATCATCAGTACTGTGTTAAGTGACAGAGAGCAGGTATTAGCACTATTAGCCTGGGCATTAATCGTGTCAGACAACAGTTTTGGCAAACAGTGAATGGATACATTCTTGTGTGTGGGAAGTTAATTGATGGTTTTGAGGTGGAGGTTATTGTTGTTCAGTTCGGAGTGGCTACACTAACCAAATTGGCTGGCAAAGAGCTGGGCATCGTTCCAGACAGGCACACAACAGGCCAATTGACTCCAACCACAGGTGAAGCTGGCTTGGGGCACTGAGCAAGGCTGGAAACCTCAAATGTACCATTCATGAGCCACAAAAAGACCTCTGCATCACTGTGATGCACAGTTACCCTGGCCGTCCTCTTTTTGCACTCCCTCCTCTGCTACTCCTTGTAAAGCCCATCTGAGGGGGGGTGGGGAAGAGGAGAAGGACAGCACCGTTACAAACAGAAAGCAAGTTGTTTATGATGAAAGCAGAAGGAGATGCAAAGGAGGAAGAGCCTTTCTTTCTCCCCAGCCGCTCTTCTCTTGTCGCTCAAGAAGTAAAAGATGTGTGTGGAGGCGCTTCCCTTCCCCGCCAGTGGTCCGGTGGCGTCCGGCTGGTGCTGTGATTGAAGCTGAATAGACGGCTGCAGACGGACAGGAAAGAGAGGGCTTCATGAAAAGGGCCAGGCGGATGGCCCTCGCACCTGCAGGAGAACAGAGTGCAGGCAGCCAGAATGAATGTGTGTGCATGTGTGTGTGTGTGTGTGTGTGTGTGTGTGTGTGTGTGCCCATGTGTGCACTTTCCTCTGAGTTCAATTTGATTTCTAGTGCCCGTGTAACAATGAGAGGTAATAAACTGAGTAATGAAAGAAAATGAGCCGTGATGGTTTTGACTGTATTTTGGGATCGTTTCTGTGTCAAGAGTGGGGGGAAAAAAGGGACACCTGCAAGGAGCCACGCATACAGAAGTCAGAAAAGAGGATAAAGAAAGAAGCTGGTGTCTACCAGAATGGTGCACTTCCCCCACTTTTTCTCCACTACTTACAAGGGAAAGAAAAGTGAGCTTGATTTGGGGCTGTAGCACAGCATATCCGCCTCCCAGCTTCCAGGCTCCTTTTGATGAGGCTGGACCAGGGCAGGAGCACCGGTGGCTTCAGGGCAGGGGGAAGACTAGTGTCTTTATGGTAGAAGGGGTACTATCCATCTGGGTAAGGCCGTCCAGTGGGGGGTCTGCACCTGGGAGCTAAATGCCTCGTCTGTGTGGAGCCATTTCCTGCGGCTGACAGACAGGAAGACACCTCAGCCAAACTCCTGGGTTAATTTATCCCCCTATACAAGATGAAAAATACACCCAACGTGATACCACTAAACAAAGGTTATGAACTCATTTTGTTTTTTTGTTTGTTTTGGGGGAGGGTGGGGAGGAGGAATTAACTAAATTTGGTTATACATGATTACATAGAAAAAAAAACAAGTTTAGAAAAATTACTGTAGCAAGCACAAGCTTTTTTCTTGCTTTTCTTTCTTTGTGGTTTCTTGGTTTTATCATGTCTTTGGTTGTGATTCTGAAGCCACAAATCTCCAGTATGGTGGGGGCTTGTTGTCTTTGTTTGTTTGTTTGTTTACAAATTTAACAGCATACATATATGTTTTAGATTTTTATTAAATGGAAAATATTTAAAGTAAAGTGGGTCTAACTTCAAATTTTTTTTGCAGATTTCATAGGCCCCTACTTAGCTCTAGTGCTAGCAATCAAAACAAAATTTATGAAATTTATTCAAATTGAATAGAAAAAAATAACAAAACCGCAAATCATTAAAAGTCAAATTGTTCCACTGTAAACAGCGTTTATGGGGAAATTCAATTCACAGAAATCTAACGTTGGTTTGGTACTATTGTTTGTTTTGTTGTTTTTTTTGTTTTTTGTTTTTAGTATGACATTTTATTGTTAATGAACAATCACCTGACACTGTGACAAAGGAATTCTGTATTTGCACCACTCAAAAGAAATTTCATTTTCTTCAATCTCAAAGCAGATATTTTAGTGCTGAAACACAAACAAACCAGCTTCTGTTGGCTCATTAATTAAGTGCAAATTGGCATAATTATGAATCCACCTTTGTGAACGTAAAGGGACGGATTCCCAAATTAAGTCAAGCAGGAGGCTCGTTGCTGCTGCTGTACGTAGTGTTGACCCGATGGAGTCAGTTTAGATCAGGTG
The DNA here is from genome assembly GCA_015108635.1 of Andinoacara biseriatus. NCBI lineage: Eukaryota > Metazoa > Chordata > Actinopteri > Cichliformes > Cichlidae > Andinoacara > Andinoacara biseriatus. The sequence goes on along the minus strand of VUQJ01017212.1, from coordinate 9,351 downwards.
TCTGATTGAGCACCGAGGTGAAGCATTTGTTGCAACAGAGGCAAGACTTATCATCTTCTTAATGTCTGAAGGAGGCTTTTCAATTCCCTGAACTGGTACGAGTACACAGATATCCACTGTGTCCTCTTCTGTTTGTCACTACCTTTCCTGCCCATTCAACTCTTCTTGTGTACAATTTTAGCAAACTTATAACAGTTATGATCGACTTATTGGAAAAGTATCATGCATCATGGTATACCAACCAACCAACCAACCAACTTGATGTTCGTTGGTTGGTAGAAATCACCATCTTCTCATAGAAGTGATGCATGCTTTTCAAAAGCTAAATAAAGCTTTTTTGAGTTTATGGGTGTTATTTTACACAGTGATCTACAAATGTAGGAAATAAAGAAGATGGTAAAATATATTTGTCTCTGTGTGTATGTGACTGTGGTAAAAGCTTAAAGATTTACCAATATGGGAAATAATGGGCATAGTGGATGAAAAAAAAAATCCACCACAACCATTTCAGTGTCACTAAAGCTGAACTACCAGCTGGGAAAGTCCCTCCGAGGCCCCGCACCAGCCAGAACAGAAATACACCTGGATATAACTATGATGCAATGTGCTGTGTACCAAGCTCATTTTGGTCTCAATGCCCGACAGCTGGCAAAACTGCCAAAGGTTATCACCTTATTATTATAATTTCTATTACCATGACCCAGGATGTTAAAGTACCATATCCCTAACGCAGCCCACTGAGAACCAAAAATCAAACCAAAGTAGAAATCAAAGACTGAACATGAACTGATTATCAGCATATTGAAGCATTTTGATGATTAAGTTATCTCTACGCAATAAGCTAAGCTAGCTAAGGTTGCTAAAAGGTTGCAGGCTGAGTTAGTCGACTAGTAGATCCTTAAATTCACAGTATTAAACATTATCAGCAAATGGTGCCTGTGTCCTGCCATACTTGCATGTCTTTGGTTTACAAGAAAAGTTTAAATCTGTTTCATGAAGTTTTTGAAGCTGTAGTCGGCTAAGCCGTTAGACGAGGCGCACCTGCTGCAAGCATTTACATCCCCAACTGTCTTCTGTTTACAATGTGCAAAAAGAGTCTAATGAGAAATTAACAGTTGCCAGTGACTGATTTTTTCCATGTGTCCCTGCGGACAAACAGGTGCAGCACCAACAATGGAAAAATAACAGAGCAGGACTTCTCAGAGGGAAAAGGCTGCTCTGCATCAAAGCAGAGACGGAGGACACACTCATCTATTCGCCCTAACTCCTGCTCTGTGAGGCCTAGCCAAAGACATGAGAAGATTACAAGCTGTTAATAAGGTGGAACCAATCGGCTGAAGGTCTGCTTTTGTCCTTCCCAGCATGCTTTGTGAGCACTGGCCTGGGATAGTCGGCATTTGGCGCTGATCATAGTGTTGCAGGGATAATGATGGTGGAAGGGGTGGAAGGTTTTAGCCCTTGGGCTCTTTGTGAAAGAGAGCCTAAATGCTTCACTTTCAATAGCTGCACACGCTCAGTTGGTCACGGCTGTTTAAATACAGATGGACATTTACCACATTTATATTTCATTCCCCTAACTGCTTCACTGACACTTTTTACTTACATTTTTTTTTGGGGGGTGGGATTGCTTCATTCCTGCATCATCTTGATCTCCGTAGTTAATCTGACTGACTTTTACATTAATTCTGTTGTTTTCTCAAAAGTTTCACTTATTTGTTTGCAACTGTCAAATAAAAGTACTTATCCCTTTCATTGTGGTCATTCATAATGAGCCCAAATAGAACCTTACATAGTGGCTGTCTATTCTTATAGCAGATGTTCCTCTCTGAAACAATGCCACCAGGGATTTGTAGAGTGTCTGCTAACAGGACAGTGTTAGTTAACCCACCCCACCCACCACCACAAAGTAACCTTAAAACCCCCGATCCTATTTAACCGTGACAATGATGGATTCACAGATACTAAGGAATCCTCATCCAGAGTCAAACACAGCGTCTTCTTCTTTCCCCCAAGTGACGGAGGGCAGGAGCACAACAGTTTAAGTCTAAATGTTTGGGGGAGGAGTGTGCTCGTTGAGATATTTCTTCTTAGGTTCTATTAGTGGTACAAGGCCAAGGGTGGGTTTTCAGAGGTTATCCCCATCTGTATGGAGGGCGGTGCAGTGTGACCAATGTCACTGTTAAAGTGAACGGCCAGAGCAGTGTGATGGATGAGGATACATGTCCCAGAAATTAGACTTGCTGCAATGAAGCAGTTGACAAAGCTGAAAGGAGGGAAGATGATGACATGCGTCTTCCCTCCTCTGAAAAAGAAACGAGACAACAAGCCAAAAGCATGCAGCTGGGATGGAATATGTGTGACGTGCTGTGGGAAAGAAAAACTTCATTAGCACATCTGACGAACCCTTTGCTTTTATATTTTAATGGATGAATGTAGATTCATTCAAAGTGCACTTTTTTTTTTTACGTTTGGATGTCATGTCTATCAGAAAAAATTACATTGCGCTTTTTATTACAATTACAAGCTCAAAGTTATGAATGCAAACAGAAACACAAGCAGTCAATAATCAGAGGCTATCCAAAACTTACTGAAGTATAACTAAATGTAGTATAACGTGTGGTGCATCACAAAACTGTCTGTTGGTCACTGAATCAAAGTTTCTTGCTGTAGTCGTAATAATTCGTTGCCCTCAAACTCTTTATTTTTACCTCCAAACTAAGACTATTGAAATAGTGGGCAGTTGATCTTAATTCTTTCTCATATAGCATTTTGAACATTTATAACCTTGACATGCATTACTTAGTAGTTTTGTATAATCTTCAAATTCCTCTATTTTCACATACACACAGCCTAGTTGAGATTGTCCCTTCATGCATCCTTTTGGAGATATGTTGTGGTCAGCCACCTGGAACACCACAAGGCAGGAGCAGGACACGGTGCAAGGATCACATCTCCCAGCTGACCGGGGAACACCACAGGACCTCACCAGGAAGTACTGAATGACTGCTGGGAGAAAAAGGTGTGCGGCACTTTGATCACCCTGTTTGCCGCTCTGTGACCAAAGAGTCGAGCACATGTAGGTGTGACCGGCTGTGGATCAATGGAAACTTTATTCACAGTAAACTTGTTTCAGATCCAGGATTGGGAAAGTTCTGTATTTTCCCCACCAGCTGATCACAAGACACTTAACACAACTGATTTTAACACATTGTTCTGATTTGTTCAAATCTTGTCATGCCAGGATGGCAGATGGATGTAGTGGATGTAAGATGATTCTTTGATGGACACATCTGTTAGCCTGCAGCCTGTATCACACACACACACACACACACACACACACAGAGTTACCCCCTCCCCCGCTCTCTCCTTTGCCTTACATCCACCTCCTCAGCTCATTCACCTCCTACAGTGCTCCTGCTCCTCACAGACTCTCAGCACATTAAAATCCTCACTAGGGCAGCAGAGATCAGACTGAAGCAGCCACTTTCCTTTCCTATTCATCCTCCACTCTCTTCAAGCCACAGCAGGTTTATCACAGATGTTTCCCAAACTTGGGTCTGGCCTCCCACTGAGGACTATTAACTACTCTGATAATGAGCACGAGGAAGTGACAGATATATTTCTTATCTTTTTTTTTTTTTAACCATTTCATCAAATAAATACAAGAATTTACAATGATTGTCTTCAGTTTTCTAGTGAATCAGGTGACAGCTATTCTGAGTGAGGTGCTAATTTGATTTATGAAACTACCGACCACAGGGAAGCAACGACTCTGAGAGCTGACATATGTTGCACCGCAACATGATAGCAGGCTTCAGTAACTTGACAAATAGGGCTTATAGGTATTAAAACATCTTATGGTGGCAGGAGTGCGCTGAAGCATGAAAGTAGTCCAGCACAACCCTTCAAAGCAGAGAAAGACAGAACAGGCAGTTTTGCAACTAGTTTGTTATTTAGTGAGCGTTAAACTAATTGCTAATGGTAGCATGAAACCACTGTTAGCTTTTCATTGTTGTTCACTGCCAGCTAATTACAGAGGGGCGTAAAAGTACTCCAACAAATTTGTTTTCTCAGGAGCGGATGCAGTAACAGAACAGATTGCTTTTTAATGGTTGTAATTCTGCAATGTAACAAGTTCCTGAAGTTGCCCAAAACAGCTTACAATGACAATCTCTTCGCTCATCGAGAAGTTTTTGCCTACTTAACCAAACCAAGGACCCAACTGCCATGACAGTATATATGGATGGGGAAAAAAGTCTAACACTGATCATTTTGCAGGAAATCAGAGATATGTTTATGGAAATACAGTGTATTTGAACATGAAGTTTAAGTGCCTGCATTACATCATCTTTGCATCTCTGGCTTATAAGGCCCCATTTACATGACAATCCAAACGATCCAATGGACATGGTTTCGTTTTTTTCCGGTTTCAATTTTGAAAAGTAATGTAAATGTCTTGTGAACCTAAATAACTGATTTAGACCCAGAAAAACAAAAAATGCTCTGTTATCTAGTATAAGTTTATCTGGCCTGTGCCTTAATCATTATTATACAGAACGGCCAACTTTGTATCTTGAAATACAACTGTGAGGAAATTTTCTCTTAAATTCATCTGATAATTATTGAATGTGACAAATCTAAAAACTTCAAAATTAGAAGAAATTTCTAAATTCAGTTTCATACAAGCTAAGTGCTAAAATAAGGCACCATAAATAACCCTAATGGTATTCCTTTAACAAGTGAAATATTCTCATTTCAAACAAACAAACAAAAAAGATTTAACATAATTAAAATTTATGGCACTTCTAATCTTAATGTAAAAGGTGTTTAAAGTAAATCAAATACCAAAAACAATCAGCATCACTCACTTTAAAACAAGCACATTTTACAGTGACAAAGGGCTCCGTGTAGATCTGACCCTTTCTAGCCAACTGCAGGACACCCGGTGTGTATGTGTCCCAATATCGCCTTAGTTTCCCTGATTCCTGTCAGGGTGAGTCTCTTTGTCCAAAAGTCCCAGCTGCCAGCAGCAGTCAGAGCTGGCAGGGCCAATGCCAGGGAACAGACGCGAGCGTGACATGGTCAGCAAACCATATGGGACATAATTCACGAGGTACCTCAGAGTGAAAGTCACACAATATGAGTATAAAACATGAGATTAAAAAAAAAAGATGTGAGAAAATAGGGAGCAGGTAAAATAATTTCTCAGGATAATTCTCAATTGTGTGCAGAAAAAACCCAAAGTAGAATGATTTAGGGTACAAAGTTAGGAGAGACAGAGATAGATGCGGATTCCCAAAAAACCAAAAAACAGACCCATGCTAAAATTCACTTCAATTCAGTTGTACTTATATAGTGCCGAATCACAACAACAGTCGCCTCAATGCATTTTATTCTGCAAGATAAAGACTCTACATTAAGTGCACATAAGTGTGCTAAAGGGGGTATCTAATCACTTGATCATTTGTTCACCTTAACCTTCCTAATGAACTGCTCATTGGACAAATGATAACAGCAATGAAAATTCATTTATTATATTTGACATTTGTATGCATGGATATCTGTATGTATGTACATATCTCATATTGGGTGACAGGTGCACACACCATAGCACATCACGTTCCTGAATGGCATTTAGGAGACCCCCATCTTGGAGTCATTCACAGTGCTATCCAACCACCAGACAACTGGTCCCCTCTGGATCCCATCACACCCCTCTGAGACCTCTGTGTTTCAGCAATGGCTGATTCATATCCCAGTCCTGCACTCCTCGGATTCACTTTGATGTTTAATCCCATCCTGGCTATGTCCTCCTTCAGTCCGCGGCACCGCTCGGCCAGTCATGAATATCCAAAGGTCTGCTTACTTGACAGGATTATCCCTCCTTTCAAAGCAACTGAGAACAATTCTTCAGCCACAAAAAAAACACACTCAATGGATCTTCTGCTGTCTCGCTTTGTTTCTTTCGTTTTCCTTTAGTCTTTCTCTCTCTCCCTTCTGTCTTTGTCCTACTGGGCTTTTACTAAATGCATTGATCCACCCAATCGAAGAGTTCATCTGCTGCTCTTCATAGATTGTTAGATGTACGCACAAAAGTTAAAAACAAGGACCACTCAGAGGTTTTTAAGAATTTGGCATAAATCTCCTGATATATTTAACTTCGCAGTTTAGCTTTCTGTATGCGGAGCTGTCTAACCTAAAACTACAAAAGCAAAACAAATCAAAAAGATGTTTAAATGAACAGGAAGGGGCTCTGACACAAAGGCTAATTGTCATCTTTATTACTCAGTTCAGTATTTCTGTTGGTAGACTTGCTGAACATGATTGCTGTGCAAAATGTACACCTTTTAGAGCCCCCAGCTAATGCAGTGTTTTTGAAATAGAATATTTTATCACCCTTGAACACCAAATAACGCCACAGTTGGTAATCCCTCCAGTTCCACTGGAGTGTACAGGGTTCCCCACTTAACTTGTCACTGGGTGCTCATAGTTCCCTCGGTCTGGTCGTACTTCAATCAGTGCAAGCAAGTGTGTAAGTATGGAAGTACGCCATTTGAAAAAAAAGCCATGTGTTGTTCTAACTGTCCCAGTACTAACTTAAGTTGCTTAGTGCAGTGAAAATCACACTAGTACATCTTCTGACTGACACACTGCAGGCAGAAGCAGGACTACACCCTCACTGTATAGTTTGAATAACCCCCAGATGGGTTATTGCAAGCACCATCTGTTACTGTAGTTGTGATTGTGCTTCAGTCAGTTTTGGACATGACTCGTCTTTGGACACGACTTTAGACCGTATCATTTCTGGCTACTGGTTGAGACAATATGCACTATAGAAACAGTGATATCTGAAGACTGGATATGCACGAGCCCATTTCTTGTTTTCACACAATGTTCACTTTGAATGAATGACTTCCTGGAGAAGCTGAAACCACCAACGTACCAATTTCTCTGAATTTTTTTTTTTTTTTTTTTTTTA
>VUQJ01017211.1:4490-15861 GCA_015108635.1 Andinoacara biseriatus | reverse complement strand
TTCTTTTCCTTTTTTTTTTTTTTTTTTTTTCATGTCCCCATTTGCACTAAGTGTCTTTCAAGTCCAACATGATCACATTTAAGTGGGTACATCTGGGAAGTCTTCTATGAAAGCAAAATCAAAGTAAGTAACTGTGATATTAAAAGTGGATGCTAATTTTGGAGGGCGACAAACAGGCTAAAAAAATGTACTTACTGGACAAATGGAACTGCTGTCTCTTAACACAAACAAATACTGTACAACACAAAACTTCTCCCAGGTTTCACCCACAGCTGAAACACATCTAATAAGGCATAGATAAGTTTTAATACTCTTTCAAAATGTGAGTTTAAAGAAACACCTCATTGAAAGGGGTAAATAAGCCCTATGGAGTATGTTTTTTCTGTACCAGCCTGTAAACAAGTTTGTTTCAGATCCATAGTTGGGGGTTTTTTTGGGCATGGCAGTGTGTCAGGACTGACTCACTTTTGGTATTTCTGCATATAGGCTTTATTTTTCAGCCCCCGAGACTGCTGTTTGAAACTGAACAAATGGCGTTGTGTGGAGGAAAAAATGAATTGAATTTAAAGACTGATCTGTGATATCACACCTCACCTACTGTATCACAAGATGATAACCACCATACAACAGCAATATAAACCAGAGTCAGGTGGAAGTACCACCGGCACTCGGTGGCTACCAATCACCACAAGGGGAGCAATTACTGTAACATTAAACAGTGATAAACACCACTGCACAGTGATCATCAGAACATCAGAGCTGTCACCGTGCCATCCATCAAAACTGCACTTCAGGGTAGCAACAGTCAGGTAGTGATACATTACAAGGGACAAAAACAGGTGCTAGCATAGATTCTAATTACTTTGTTCTATCAATTATGCATGAAATCCCTGCATGGCCTGGGGTCTGCCACACACTGCTGTGCCTCCTACACACTCTCTGCACCATCCCAGCTGTGGTTACATAGCAGGCAGGCTTTTCAACACTGGTATGTGTGAATGCCTTCAGGTAACCAAAAAAGTAAATTTTTCCAAGGTTGAATTCATACAGATGGAGCAATTCTCAAAAAACTAAAGAGGGGAAAAAAAAAAAACAATTGGCATACCCCACTGACATTTGATCGCATTATATCGTCTCTAGTAACGAGAGTAGATTCTTTTCTCTTCCACTCAGCCCTGTAAGCATCAGTTTAGATACACAGGTGCTCTGCTGTTTTGTGTTTTCAAGCTGTAACGGTCTTCCAGGCACTTGTGGTTTCTGCCTTTGTTTTGCACACTCCTCAAGTTTTCTCTCAGCCACTCAGTGCACAAAAACATTATGCTAATGAGAGGGGGAGACATCTGCTTCCAGCTCAGTTTTTCTCTAGGCATTTAGGCATGTGTTTGTCAGTCACATAAAGGATCTGCTTTTACCTACAGTAGGTCAAATCTTTAAAATGGAGCCGTGTGCAAAGAATTTCATACTGAACCAGCTGCTATGATGTTTGCACGTTGTTGAAGAATGAGTGTTTTGTTTCTCTTTTCCTTATCCTCCCACTCATAAAGCAGTCTCATAGCAGGATAATACATCAGCGTTCAGCGTACTGTGTGAAATAATGGCTCATACTCCTGGTATGTCATTCACCAGTGAAGGAAAATGTCAAGAAGTTCATTGAAATGAATAGTTTCTCAATTAAATGACTCTTAAGGTCATGGTTTAGGACTTATTTTGTTATGTGTCCTGTGACGCTCTTGATTTATGTGTGCGTGTGTGTAAGGCAGACAGAGACGTATAGGAAAATGTTCAAATATGCATGGTGAATGTGTCAGCAAACCTGCAGCGGTCTCTTAATATTTTAAGGATTTGGTCATTTTATTGTGCAGTCAGTAAGGTCCACTGTAACAAAGCTGTAAATGCTGTACTCATGTAACAATGGCTTCCCAGTGACCCTTCATTAAAATAGCACACTTTCTGGTTACATATCTGCCATCAACATTTTTTTAAAGTAATTTTCACTGTAGTTGATAAAAAAAAAGTAAATAGTAAGATTGTGAGCTCTAATCTGCCTTGCAAGAAGGTATGAAATAGCGAACAAACTGCTATTTTCAGTCATGTATATGAAGTCAATTATCTGAAATTTTCAACTATCAGAAAATGGTTTGGTACTGGGTAGAAGTTATTTTAGGACTGCACAGTTCAATAATCATACAATTTTAAGTAATCTGCAATTTCCTGAGTTAATTTCCTAGTTAATCTTGGAAGCATATTAATAAACTTTTGATTTGTCTAAATGCAATTAAGTGAATGCTTGCATCTGCTTCAGTAATTACAGTAATTAAGATAAGATGGTGGCAAGCTCTATTGTTTCAAACTGTATTATTTAAACTTTCATTTCATATGTCGGTCACTGTGTTTCTTTAGGGAGTCTTTTCTCAGATGGGTGTCTCACAGATGTTACGGCACAGATGGCACACATGTAGTGGCTTTCCATATATTCACAGTGCCTACTTCAACCATCCAAATTTTAAAAATTGAGGCGTGCCTTGTCAATGCAGTAAATACAAGCACATAGTACTGCTTGTTTTCAACCTGGTGGAGATCAAACCTCTTTATGTTTCCCACAAGCATTTATCCTGTTGATGAAGGTCATGTTTCCCATTCTAGGTTTAATTTTTGATCTTGTCTTTATCACCTAATTAAAGCAAAGTTTGCAACACAACTTATTAATTAGTGTGAAAATCTCCTTGAAGAAAAAAACGATTGAGTTCCCTTTTCATTTGGATCTGAATTTTAAATAATTTATTAACTATTCAGAAAAAAACCCACAAATTGCATGTAGTTGACAGTTATTCATTTCCCAAGGTTTTGCAAAGGTGATTTCACATTGATATCAGTGAAGTGCCTCACTAAAAGCATTCAGGCATCACACCTGCCAGCGAGCAGCAGTCACAGACTGTTAACCTCAAGATCTGGAAGTGTTTGTGAGTCAACGAAGCTTCACAAACTCTACCACCGTCTGCCTTTGTCAAAGATCAGCTACATAAAGAGTGCTTTAGCTTCATCTTGGTGATCACAAGATTCACACAAGGCTCTAAGGTAAGCGCGGTAAAATTCATTCAACATCAATTGAAGAACAACTAATTCTTCCACTCTTTGAGCGCTGTTGTGCTTTTGCAATACCAAGCTCAAAGTCTTTGTGCTCATCATGTCCACACTGCAGACAAACCTTTAAGAAAAACTCTTGGAAACACTGTTAAAAGGTTCTGATTCAAAGTTTAAATGTAAAGTTATGTTTGTGAATTAATACACAAGGGGGATGGGGGGTTCTTTATATATTTGTTGCTGATGTTTGAAGGATAGTAGAAAATGCAGTGCTACTTTATTTTGCTAACCAATAGCAGTGGTGACACAGACACAGAAGAAGTGTTATTAACCGTAACTGTAATAGGTTATACTGTCGCTGCTTAATACTGTTACTTAATGTTCTGTCACAACTTCATTTTTATAATTATTATTCAAATACTGCTCAAAAAAATAAAAGGAACACTTGGAGTTATATTGTGTTGTTTAAGCATTCCCTTTATTTATTTTTTTGAGCAGTATATCATCCTATGTACTGTGTATATGAGCAGTATTTAAGTGTTGGTAGCCTTTATATATGCCATAATTTTAAAAAAAAATATTGAAAAACCTGTGACTTAGAGCAGTGATATGCTACATTTCAGGGCTCATAGTGCACATTATGATTACATACCTAGTGCTCGTCTACACGTTACTTTAATAAACAGGAAGAAAATTACAACCCTCTGCATGAACATAAACAACAGCTGACTTACACATTGTGTTTGTGTGTTTCATTGCTGTTTTGACACAGACACCTGCCAGAACATGGCCCTGCAGCCACTAACCCCAGTGAACTGTGCAGGCCTTCTGCAGCCTGGCTGCTCTCTACTGCAGCTGGATGGTGACGTTCTGCTGTTTGGCCAAAAGGGTTGGCCTAAACGCTCATGTCCAACAGGAGTATTTGGCGTAAGGTTTAAAAATGGTGAGATGAAACTGAGGGCCATCTCCTTCTCTAATGACTCATGCTACCTCCCTCCATTACGCTGTCCAGCTGTTTGCCGCCTCGACCCCCATGATGGGCTTCCAGAGAGTTACCTTATCCACGGTGGCCGCACCCCAAATAATGAGATCTCATCAAGCTTGTACCTGTTGACCATGGATAGTCGTGGCTGCAATCGTAAATTAACACTCCTCTGTAAAGAGAAAGAACTAGTGGCAGAAGTGCCAGGGGCCCGATATGGCCACACAATGACCATGGTCCAAAGTCGTGGGAAGACAGCGTGTGTGTTGTTTGGGGGTAGGTCCTACATGCCATCAGGAGAAAGGACCACAGAGAGCTGGAACAGTGTTGTAGACTGTCCACCTCAGGTGTTCCTGTTTGACCTAGAGTTTGGCTGCTGCTCTTCTCACACTTTACCTGAACTTAGTGATGGACAGTCTTTCCATTTGGCCCTTGCCAGAGAAGACTGTGTCTACTTTATTGGAGGCCACTCATTGGCCTCAGACTCACGTCCACCTCGTCTGTTTCGCCTGCGTGTTGAGCTTTTGCAAGGCAGCCCTTTGCTTTCCTGTGAAACCTTAGACAATGGTTTATCTATCTCTAGTGCCATCTTTACCCGTACAGGACCCGCTCATAGATATATCATCTTAGGCGGATATCAGTCAGACTCCCAAAAGAGGATGGAGTGCACTGCTGTGATTCTGGATGAGAAAGGGGTCCACTTTGAGCCCTTAGAAGCACCCAAGTGGACCCCAGATATAATCCACAGTCGCACTTGGTTTGGTGGCAGTTCTGGGGAGGGAAACATCCTACTAGCTGTGCCTACAGAGGGAAGGCCATCCCAACAAGATATGCATTACTTCTATCAGGTGAACTTCCAAACAGAGGGAGAGACCACAGAGGAAGAAAGAACCCTTGGCTGCAGCCAGGAGTCAACAGATTATGATGACTCCACTCCTCTTGAGGATTCTGAGGAGCTCTACTTTGGCCGTGAGCCACATGAGCTGGATGACAGTGATGGAGAAGGGGACGCTTACAATGAAGAGGATGAAGAAGATGAATCTCAAACCGGTTACTGGATCAAATGCTGCCTCGGCTGTCAGTTGGATCCCAATACATGGGAGCCATACTACTCCACAGAGCTCCACCGGCCAGCCATGATCTTTTGCTCAAGAGGGGAAGGGGGGCACTGGGTGCATGCCCAGTGCATGGAGCTGTCTGAGACACTGCTGGTCAAACTCTCTCAGGGCAGCAAGAAGTATTTCTGCTTGGACCATGGAGGCCTGCCCTACCAGGAGATGACCCCACCTCGACACATCTTACCCGTGAAGCGCATCTCCATGAAAGCTAAAGACAGAAAAAGACCTCTGACAATCAGGATGTCCCCTGCCAAGAAAAGCTTTTTCAGAAGGCTGTTTGACTAACTCAGGTTTTCATGTGATGTATGTAGATGGCCAATGTTAAGAATACTTTGTATGCTTAGGATGTTTGTTCCACCCTAACAATAATCTAATTAACCGACCGTGGAATTGAGGAAACCGCACGTACAGACTACTTTAAACTGCTCCCTGAACCTAATCAGGTCACAAACCAAGATTGCGATAGATTGCATGGACGGTTAATGAACTGACAGACATTCATACAAATGTGATTTATTTATGAGTTAAATAATCAATAAAATAAGTTGTGATGTGCTGATCTGTAATCCAACTGTTTCTGAAGAATTGCAACCTTCTTTTCATTGCTGAATGTTTCTGTTGTGATTTCACATTACGTAACAAAAAATGCAAGCTTTGGATCCTTGTTTACAATTCTGGTTGTTATCAGCTGTGAAAAAGTTCCCTTTTTGAGTGGTGGGGGGGTGCTTTATTCCTTATACAATAAAACAAATAACATGTGTGATCTTCACAATGGTGGTTTGTCATTTTTAAAAGATATACACTAATTAGCGTAATCAGTTTTTTTTAATCAGTTGTATCAATCCATGAAACAATCATTGCCTCACACTTGACCCTGTTATTATCAGTTGATTTTTTTTGTACAATAAACAAAAAAATTTTACTTCATGCTATGAAATTTTTCAGTTACAGGCAGTCAAGGTACATAAGTGTGGTTCCAAAAAATTACACTATTTAATCTTTTTTTTTTTTATTATTGCATTATTTTTGCACCCTTGTACGCTCAGTTATTAGAGGAGATATTAAAATTTAGGACTGAAAAATACATTAAAAACAAATGACATGCCATTAAAAACTGCAACCAAACAAATTTTGCACCCACTTTTAGCAGAGCTGCACAAATTTAATGTTTATTATGTAGAGTAACAGACCCTGGTAATCGCATTTCGGGTAAATGTTTAAGGACTGTATTACCATATGGCATGAGTGGCTGGTGAAAGCATGTTACAGCACACGAAAGGTCTTCTTTTTATATCCACTTTGATATCAAGCTCATCTTTTAGTCATGACTCTTTCTGTGTTTAAATGATTTTCTAATATGTTCACATTTTAGCACTCACTAATGGAGCTCATGGCTTTTAAATGGAGAACTAGAATCTTCTTTATGATAGCTTCTTCCTATCACAGTGATCAAACAACTTCAATATCTTAAGAAGTTTTTAAAAAATCCATTGAGGGTGTGGAAGGGTATGGATCCCAGAGGGTCTCTCACTCAATGAGGACACTACACTAAACAACATCTGGATGCTTCTCTTCGAAGTTTAGTAAAAAGGGGCCTGCCATCTCATAACAAAAGGAAATTGTCATAAACTGAATGGAAAATCAAGTACAGTATCCATCAGTTCTGAGACCATTTATGCTCATCTGCGCCTCTCTGCTTGCTCAAAGGATTTTGAAGAATTTCTTTAGGGCCTAAAGTTGTTTTGTTAATGTGATCTGTTAACAATTTATTATGTAGAATATGTATTTAAAGACCAATGTTGTTTTTCTATTTTAAAGCCATAGTTTACACTTATTCTGGTTTTCAGGACTAAATATAACTGAATTGATTTTACAGTTATATGAATAATATAATATTATTATATAATGTACATTCTGTAGAACTGTAGACAGTTAAATATTTTTTTAATCAACCATATTTCTATATATTTAAAGTGCTTCCATATTCTTTGTATATAAGTCTGCATCTAGTTTTGGGACTTTTTGTGTGAGCATTCTGACAGTTCATTCTGCTGCTGTGCTACTGATAAAATAAAAAATAAAAATAAAAAAACACTATCAATAATAATATATTAACAAACAAGAACTCAAAATCAAAATTTTTCTTTATTTATTTGATTAAAACAGAGACAAAAAAAGTACAAAGTTCACAAAAGTAACTTATGAAAAGGATGATAAGTTCTCTGACTCAATGACAATAAAGAAGAAATATGAAATATAAAATGCAGATACAGTGTGATTGAATGTGGTAGTGGTAGCGGTAGGTAGTGAAACTTTAGTGTGATATTTTACCAGTATGCAAAATAAATGAGTAGAAAAAGTGTTGTGCGGTCCCAGTAAACGGTGTATTTAGTCTATGTAAGTGAGCCCAAAATGAGGAAATACACTGTGAAACTTGACAGAAGTAGAATTTTGTGACTCATCCATCATCCATTACTCTGGAAATGCAATTCATTATGCCAAAAACAAATATGAGACAAGATGCAATATAATACACTCCGAAACATGGCGTTACTGTAAGACTGTGACAAGTATCTAATGAAATGTGAATATTTCATAGCTGTCATATGGTTAAACTTATGACAGTAAAACAAAATCAAACATTCAATCAAGTAAGAAAACAAAATTGCCTGTCACAATTCAAAATGGCGAGGGTGGAAAAAGACAATATAATCAATCAATCAAACAAATAAAGTTGCCAACAATTCGGTTTACATCAGGTCTCTCTCTGAATCCCACCCATCCCTCTCCCCTGACGACTGAAGCAGTGAAGATATATCAGCTGAGAAACAGAGCCAGGTTATATACAGAACTTAAGAAAAATCCCTGCCTGCTAGAGAGTCCATGGAGTATTAGGCACCATAATGGTCCATACTGTATTTTTATGATATCAACAAAAAGATCAGTATATGTTTCATTTTATGAGAAGAATTCAAATAAGTATCATCTATCCTCCACTGTGCAAAAACTAAACGAGATAAAAATTGGTTCAAAGTGACCTGGCATCTATTCTGCCCCACAGGGATCCCACGATAAAGCACTAAAGTAATCTTTTTCAGAGGGCACTCATGAAACAAAGAACATTTGGGTCTCTGTGATTGCATTGTGCTCCAGCTAAAATGATATATTAATACAGTGGCCACAAATGTGGTCTTTTTAACACAATTTCTCTCTATGACTTACAGCGCTTTCATCTGTTTCCATAAATATCCTCTCTATATAAATGCATAAACGTGTCATATCCTTGCAATACAATAAAATGCACCATTTGTCACAGATGGTGTAGATTTAAAAAGCAAAAAAAAAGGAAAAGGAGTGAGGAAAAAACATGTTGCCTCGACTGTCACATCTTTGCCGTGTAGTAACTGACAGTTAACAAAGTAAATTAAAGTCAAATAAATGTTTAAAGCAAGTAAAACAAACATTAAAGACATAGAATTCTCTCCATTTGTGAGTTCAAGTGCAAAACACTGGCTATTGAAGCAAAATATTTTTGTAATATCTAACAGGTACGTGAAATGGAGCAGAATATTAAAAAAAATGATCAAAACATACTGAGACTGACTCCATTTTATTATTCTAAACATCAATCAAGCGGTCTAGAAAGTCAGACCACAAAATGCAGAGGTAACAGGCCAATGGAATAACTCTCCTGAAATCAATCAAATATTAATACATAAGGAAAAATCAAAACTCAGGAACTTCCAAAGACATGTCTTCATCATCCTGGACCTCTACTGGGTCGATGGTAGCCTGTAGAGCCTTGGCAGAGTCCTTGTGAGCTTCCATAAACTTCTGCAGGTACTTGGATGTGTAAAGCCAGTGGTGTTTCAGCACATCCTCTAGTTCAAAGGCCTTAGACTGACGCGCATTCATCTTGCGGAAACGCCTGAACAGCTTGTTTGCTGACTCATTTCCCTCGCTGGCCCAGGCTCCTATAGATCCATCTCTCTCTATAATTTCAGGTACATGGGCCAGAGTCTTGTGCAGATAATTGGTTATCTTTCCATTGTACCTATATTTGAAGGTAGAGGAGAGGAGGTCAGCAAAGTGCTGGGAATTAAAACTGTAGCGGCATAGCAGGTCAGGGCATTCCTTGGCTGGGCAGGTGGCACGCCACACAGGCTTCATCTGGAGGTAGAGCCTCATAAGCTCCCTCAGGGCCTCCCTTCTCTCTTCTGAGGGCACCAGCTCACACACCACCTCCGCAGCCTCCTGGGTCATTAGTCTGCGAGCATAGTTTCCATTCATCCTCATTACTGGTTTAAGCTTCATCTTCTTCCTCAGCTGTTTATCTAGGGCTGCCCTCCAGCTGCGCCGTTCCTCCCGGCTGGGGTTGGCCCCTTTGTACACTTCTCCAATCTCATCCTGGAAGATTTTGTAGAATTCAGTAGCATTGCCGATGTCACAGTGCAACGCATCCAGCGTGGGCTGCGTTTCCATGAAGGGCTTCGCAGACACCCCTTTGACTCTGTCGCGCAGCTCATCTACAGACTCAGAAAAGGGGTTGGTTCTCCATATTTCATAGCGTTCTAGGTTCTCGTCATGATTGCGGGTGATGGAGTGCAGCACCATGTTTTGAGAGGCCTCAGCGCGACTGGAGTCACATAGAGTGCAGATGTATGTGGACCCAGAGGCCTCCAGCCCCTCCATCTCACGGACCATCTTCTCATCATATCCCGTGCCTCTGAAGTGGAAGCGAAAGGAGCGAGGCAGACCACCGATGGACAAGATAAGCCTGCTTTCTTTCATTGCATTACGCTCCGCAACTACGGGCCCCAGGACAGCTGTGAGTGTCTCGTGATCTGACTCATCCACAAACATCAGACAGAGAGGCTTACAGGACAGTTCTGAATTTGGCTTTGGCTCTGTGAAAATGGTAACCTCCTCCACCTCATCTTCTGCCAGGACAGAGACAGACATAATGGTGAAAGAAAAGCGAACAGCCTTCTCGGGAACAACTGGTCCTCCACCATGCTTCTCACTGACATCACCCATGCCATCGCAACATTCCTTGATCATGACACTAAAACCTGATGTGCAGGCACTGTCTTCCATCCCACTCTCTCTCAGCCCCTCCACGATGTCCTCCTCCAGATCCTTTAAAGCAGACACCAGTGCCACATCATAGCGAAAGCGCCGAGTGATAGTGTCAGCTGGGGCGTCATCCACCGAGGAAGACCATCCAGAGAGCCCATTAATAATGCCAACATTACAGGATGGGGACACATTCTTGAGAGCTGGCTGCCATTCAAACTGGTGAAAACCAGGGAGAAGCTCCTTCTCTGCAGCTCGGAGAGTATGCAAGGGCTGAAAGATCTGGCGTCCGCTCGTGGCTTTGACGGTCCGATACATCTTATGATACTGGCTGCAGCTCAGGAATGTGTTGACCCGAATGGCCAGACACACAGCAGGACTCAACCCGAAGCCTCTGCCTGCAGAGAGAGAAAATGAGAAGAGATAAAGTTTCAGAGAGAGACAGAAAGAGGCAAAGTCTCAGCATAAAAAGAAAGTAAGAGGAAAGGATTGACACATGAAGAGAATTATTTAATACCAAACCACAGAAGCCCATTTCTGGTGCTTTGAAAATACTGCAGTATCTAAAATTTCCTCATTTGATATCCCACATTTGGAGTAATTTCTACAATGAGACAGAAAGCAGCACAAATTTCACACCCAAATGTGAATGCATCATTGTCAAAAGCCCACAAGCCGATGATTACAAAATCCAATATTTCCTAAATTTCAAATGTTATAAGGGGACAGAGGGTGAATCAGTGAAGCTGGCGATAGTGATGTATTGGCTGTAGATGAAAACAGACACCAGCTGCCTTCTATTCCCCAGAGAGGAGGATGGTGCTGTCTGTGTAATTTGCAGATACAAGAGCTGCTGATGTTGTTTTGATTCTAACAGCCCCTTCACAAGAGTTGTTATTGTGCATTAAAGGGAGTGTGAGAATGAGAGACTGACAGACAAGATGAGTGAAAGTGGGAGAAAATCAGGGAGGGGTTGGGTGTGTAGCAGCAGTGGTTCAATAGACAGAAATGGACAATAATTAAATGCTTTTCAATCAAAATCACAGAAAGCTTTCTTATGTCTCCTGAATAGTGGACTTTTCGTCATTGTTATTCATGAGACGACTGTTTTCCT
>VUQJ01017208.1:2579-16629 GCA_015108635.1 Andinoacara biseriatus | reverse complement strand
TTTTTTTTTTTTTTTTTTTTTTTTTTAAATCTGCAAAATCTATTCATCATTTAATGAGCCACATTTCTCCTACCATCCTCTGACACTTCTTTGATCTTCTTGAGTCTCTTCTTGTTAGCTTTGGCAGCATTCTGCATCTTGGGGATGTCTCGTCCATAGTAGAGCAAAAAGTGATTGTAGACATCACCCAGCTCTTCGAGAGTCTGTACATCCTTTAGCCTTTTAAAAAGGACAAACAGATTTTAAGAGGAAAATGAATGTAAACAAGACAGAATGCTTTTCACCTGCAGGCATCCAGTGCTATGAAGACATACCTCTCCATGTCAGTAGTGTCCAAAGGACGGATACCGTCAGCCAAAGGTTTGTCAGGGTCAGCAGAGATCTGCTCAAACTGATAGGACTGCATCTTTTGAAACAGACGGGTCAGATTCTGCTTCCGGGTCTTCAGCTGAGTCCACTGGTCGGTGGAAGAGGGAAATGTTAAAATTAAGAAACCAGAGATGGCTTTTGCAAACTCAGATCCTGAAAGTAAAATGACTGTAAATAACAATGTCCAGAGATGACTATGATTGATTAGTATGCAATCATTTCATGTTTGACAAAGTAATGATACCTTTTCATCCCACTGCCACACCTTCCACAGGTCATTGATATTTAGCTCTGGTTCAACATATTCTTTCCTGTAGAAAGCTATAAATGGAACCTGAGGGAAAAACACAGAACACTCTTTAAAGTGTCAAATTTTGCCTCCTAACAAAGACACACTGACAAGCCGTTAGTGGCTCAAGTATTGATACAGAATGATGCGAAGATGAAGGACAGCTCACGCTACCTCAAACTGCTGATTCCTCATGAAGTTGAGGGCCTCTTTGATCTTGGCAATTGTGCTGGGACCTTTCCTGCTGAAGTTTGTGGTTGTACCTCTGTCCAGATAATCTGTGCTTTCCTGTAAAAGGCAAAAAAGTTTCAATATTCTGAAGCACAAAAAGGCACTCTAATTGGACATGATGTTGAAAAATAAGTTCTTTTGTTTTCTGTAAAAAAGTCTTGAGCCACCTCTCATTTCTTTATTATTTGCTAGGAAAATGGATATCTGCAGAGCAATTTATTGAAACAAGCAAGCATAAATGGAGACGCAGTAACTGAGGCAATTTCTTAAAGTAGTCTTAAGTAATAGTTCCCCAGGCGTCTCGAAGGACATTCAAAGCTCTTCTTTAGATGTTGGCTGCTTCAATAATGTTGAGGTCTGAGTTCTTGGGAATCCATGATTGATAGTGTTCCATTGTGTGTTTTCTATCCATGTATGCTTTCACTGCATTGGGAATGCACTTGGGATCATTGTCACACTGATTTATGAGGCCACTACCAATTCGATGCTTTCCAGATGGTACTGCTCGGTGTGTTAGAATATAAGAGTACTTTTGTTGCATTCAATCTGGCCTGAAATGCGACTCCAAATCATGACAGACTCCACCATATTTTACAGATGGCTGCAGAAGCTTTAACACACCTTTCTCCTGCCTCTTGAAAACAATTCAAACTGAAATTTTCAAATCTGGATTCATTACTCTGTTGCTAGTAACAAAGTGATAAAAGATACAATTTTAAATTGGGTCTCTGCCAGGTTGTTCTGTGTAGACAGAACACTAGTTCATACCTTGAGTTAGGTGCCTTTTTTTTGTTCTTGAATGATTCATAGGTCAGCGTTTAATAACAAAACAAAACAAAAAAAAGCATTCCTCTAAAAATGGTGAGGTAAAAGGACTGGAACTGAAAATGAAAGCCTGGATCCTCCTCTAAAATATAAAGAAATGAGGGGTGGCTCAACACTTTTTTCTATATATGGGGGGGCCTATAAAACACTACCTGCATTGAGATTGTAAGAGTGGAAAAGCCATGTCTGAAGATCCACTCTGCTTCCTCTTCCAGCTCATCATCCTCAGCTGGTTTAACAGGAATAGCTCGCAACTGCAAGGCAGAAAATGAGCAGTCAGAAAAGCAGCCCTTGGCAAACAGAAGAAATATGCTTTCAATAAATTAACCCCAAAACACACACCTGGAACCTCTCAGGCATGTCTGTGGAGCGGATCTCATTGTCCTGGTCAGTCATGTGACTACTTTCAAGCTCACTTGGCTCGTAGATCTCAAAAATGCTTTTCCTCCCCACCCTCCTCTTAGTTTGCTTCTTGGGTTGGTCCCAGCTCACTTCATCTTGATCGTCATCATCCTCCTCACCCTGGTCATAAGCATCGGCGTCAAAGTCAGCAAAATCAAAGTCGCCACCAAAAATCTCCTGAGCCTCCTGGAGGGCTCTGTGGAGAGAGAGAGAGAGAGAGAGAGAGATTTTTTTTCTTTCAGTGCTTTCCATTTTGTTTACTGTTGATTGTTTTCTGCTTAAATATTTTGCATTGATGGACTGTAATGACACCTGAGGCAAAAATCATTGAATGTAGAGAAAACAGCTGAAAAATGCTCGGTCTGCACTGATTACTTTAAAATCTTTGGCATAAACACCAACACTCACGCATCTGTGTATCCTGGGAACTTTTTGCTCTTCTTTTTGGTGATGGGCTGGCCATCATCATCCACAATGAAATCATCGATATCTGTGTAACAAAAGCACACATTTACAAACAAACCAACTCTAAAGATTATTTAAAGCAAAATGTGATACAATGCTTAAGTTCTCATAATTTTTTTTCTTTTTTTTAACCTCCTAAGACCCGAGCTCCTGTTTGTGATGTATTTTTAATTTATCCTAGATATTTGTGATTAGATGGACTTGATATGTATTTAAACTAAGCTTCCTCTTTGATCAGGAAGTTGCCTTTTGTTACATGGTTGTTACATACTTTTGTGAGAAAAAAAAAAAAGTCCTCAGATGTGACTTCAGAAAGTATAAAATACTATTGAGCACAATGAAGTATAAGGTGCAGCAAAGCCAAAATGTAATGTCCCCATATGTGGATGCAAAGTCTCAGGAGGTTAAAGACATCTCTAAAATTCTTGTGGCCAACCTGATTCCTCATCCTCTCCTTCTTCATCATCATCAGCTTGCTGGAGAGGTTCATCAACAGCCTCGCCTTCCTCCAGCTCTCCCTCACCATCCCCATGAAAGATCTCATCTGCGATCAAGTCCTTCTCATCATCATCTTCTTCATCATCGTCCAGTGTTTTTACACGGTCATATTTCTTCTTCTGTGATGTGAGACAAGTCAGTTCAGATGGATTCAACTCTTTTGAGTGTGCACAAGTGACTTGCAATAGTAAGACGTCAGGCTAAAAGTAAAAATATACACACAGACTACTTAGGGGAAAATGTGATGTGAAGCACTTCTTACCCTCCTTTTTACTTTGACACCCAAGTTTTCCTCAATTAGGTCAAGGTCATCATCATCCAGATAGTCATCGTAACCTGCAAAGGTGAAAAATCTTAAGCAGAGGAAACAACCTCAAGAGAAGCTGCATTATAAAAGCATTTATGTTTTAGTGTTTAAAATACAGGGCTGGAAATATTTTTAAAAATGTAGATATAAAGCTTTATTTGGTACATTTATACCACAATGAAAATCTATGCTATCACTTTGTACAGCAGCTGGAAATAACTCATCACACACATCTGGTTTCAGAACATATGGCACTAAACATGAAGGACACAACATGTGCCCAACAGATGGCTGAAATCTGTTTCAGGTTAACTCTCATTATTCAGAAATATATTTTCCCATCACTGTAAAATCTACTGTTCACACAGTCTGGTACAAAAAGAAAGCCCATATAACTCTATTAAAACTGCAACTGCAGTAAAAGAAAACAGCCACATTAACTAAATCAGTTTTATATTTGAAATAAACTATTGACAGACACCAAGGAAAATACCAATATGAAGTCGGTTTCATCACTGCATGACGTTCGGTCTGAGCGTCTGTTCTTAAAAAGATTTTGATAAACACTATGGACTAACTACAAACTGAGCAATTTGGTTTTTCCTAGTCAGACACATGAATCTGAGAGATTAATATGAGAATATATGATTCATACATCAGTGCTCTCTGCTCAACCAACAAATTAACGACACCACTTTTCCTAAATTACAAACCCCATTCAACCTTTTTTTTTTTTTTAACTATTTACTCTGCAGTAATATTGCAAATTAAATATTTACTTCACAAGCAAACTGAGCAAAAAGAATCAATGAATCAACTTAATGAATGAACTTACTGCGTTTTTTCTTATGTCGACGCCTCACTTCCTCTTCTGAATCACTCGCACCTGCACTTCCACTTTTCCCTCCTTCTTCCTCCTCCTCTTCTACCTCATCTCCATCATCAATGAAGCCACGTAAATTCCCCTTCTCATCTTGGTCTTCTGGGTTATCCTCTTCTTCTTCATCTGTTGGGAAATGACAGATGAGTGGTCTGCATGCCATACAACTTCAACACGAACTCCCAAAGTAAAAAAAAAACAATCAGATTTTTACCATCTTCTTCCAAAAACCTCTGGTTCTTCTTAGGCTTTAAGTCCTTCTCCTCAAACTCCTCCTCTGATTCTTCTGCCTCACTCTCAATAAAGTCTGACATGACTGCTGTTCCTGGAAAAAAGTGTAAAATGCTGTTATGGATGTTTAAGGATACACAGTAGAGATCTGTTCGCAGTTTTCAGCAAATATCTCACTGGGAATTACCTTGATGCAAAATTACTGCTTTATGCCTGTCACTGATGTTGGCATTTCTGTAGATTCAACAAGTCCCCAAAGATACAATTTAAAATTGATTCTTTGCTAATGTGTCTGTTTTGTGAAGACAACATTGGCTCATCCCTTGAGTTAGGTGCCTTTTTTATGCTTGAATGATTAATAGGTTAGTGTTAAACAACAACATATATATATATTTGTTGAAAAATATATATTTCTCTGAGAATGGTCAGGTACAAGAAATGGACTGAAAATGAGTGAAAAAGCAGCCGATGTCCAAATAAAGGTTTTTAAAGATTTTGAGAAAGCCTGAAGAACTATTGCCCAAAGCCACTTTAAAAATTACAAGAGTCTGGCTCATTGGAAGCAAAATCTAAAGAAATCAGCGAAACTCGAGACTCACAAAAGCGAAAAATTACACTTGAAAACGATGTCCTCTAGGAGCACAAAAAAACAGCATTAACAGCACTTTAAGCTTCTGGTTTTAGCCGACCCTTGTAATGGTTTTCACGCTGTTATGATAATAGGAATATTTAACAAGCGGGCTTTAACAATGACTTCACCTAGTCATGTCGCAATGCGCACACACACATACATACACACACACACACAACACTGACGGTGATTACCGAACAAACATACTTGCTTTAAATTTAGCGGTGGATTACCTTATCCAGGTGAAATCTTCAAGTTAAAGAAGTAAAAGGCTATTTCGGAGAGAATTCTTATTACTAATGACAGCTAAAACTATTACCTCTGGATGCTAGCAACCAACGAGGCTAAACGTTTATTAGCAATGCTAGGTAACGGGAAAGCAGCATTACAGCAAGTACAATGGTGGCACGTTGTTGCTTTGAACCGTGCTGGCAGTAAAAGGCCAGCGTAGCGAAAGCAAATTCGCCGTCACATACATTAATCAAGGCCTCCGAACCAACTTCGCAGTTTAACGCTGGTTAGTTAATGCTATAGCATATCGATGCGTTAGCCTGGCATTAGCTGCAAAGACAACAACATCCACCAGCATTAGCACGAGCTACTTAAAGAAAGAAGACATCGCAGTGAAGACACAGCAGATAACCACGGTAAAACATAGACTTACACGTCTCTGTGAGGCAGCGTACTCCGAATATATTAACAGTAACAACTGTATTGTATTTTATGTTTCGGAGGTTGCACTTGCAAAAATGGCCGAGAGCGAGCGGCGTGATGACAATTCCGGGATGGAGCAAGGGAACTTCCAACCTCTTCCGAAGCACGGTAACTCCCCCTGCGGTTCACCTCGACTCTACACAAAACAAAACAGCTAAAATATCACTGTACCATATGTCAAGTTTTATTATCGGTAATATATTTTTCCTAGCCCAACTCTATTTTGAAGTGTAGCGCAGAGATGCCAAATAACCCCCGAAAATATTTCCCAAACCCAGTAAGACTGTGCAGTTGCTGATCCAAGTCGCTAGGGGCGCTGCCTCTTTGAACTGCATATTGGCACACTGTACCTTTTTAATGACGTAGCGAAAAATAATGCAAATCTCTGAGAGGCATTAGCGGCTGGTTGTTCTTGGGGTTTTTGAAAATTAGGAATGGGTAAAATAAACTGTGATGGTGTGCCACGCTCTCTACAGGCCCTCTTTTTATTGTTTTCCTGTGTGTTTGGGCTCTCCGCTGGCACGGAGCTGAGCTTTGTGACCTGCGGATCAGTCATTAAACTGTTGAATGTAAAGCACAACGTGAGACTGCACTCGCACGACGTACGCTACGGATCCGGTAGGTTCGCTCTCGTTAATCAAGCATTCGTAAACTCGTATTTTTTTTTTTAGCTAACATCAAGTGCCGTTAATTCTTTTGTATAACTAAGTTTGTATTGATAGATACAAATACAATTCTGTCTTTTTGTGATCAGATATTAATGGTGTGAGTTTGTTACTCAGTTAATCTTAACTCCATTATGTATGCAGTGGATATTTACACATACAAAAAGTGGTTAAATGGGCCTCGTTTTTAGGAGGTGACCTATATTTATAAGGTTTGCTGAATAGTTGAACTTAAAATCAAATGATTGTGAATTGTTAATTATAACTTGTTATGTTTTCATTAGTTTAAAAAACACATATCTATACAACCACAGTCATAACACAGTTAAGACGGTTTCTTTCGTGGTTTTTGATGTAAAGACATGAAAAATAAGTGAAATTACATCGCCAGTAGCAGAAAAACTGTTTACACAGTTTCCAAACATATGTACTAGTTGACAGAGCAAGAATGGTGCTCAATTTTTGCAAACGCAAGTCAACTCTATGAAGAGGGGATGAGGTGTTCTGGGGATGTCATAAAGGGAGGAGGCCCCTGGGTAGACCCAGGACACGCTGTCTCTTGGCTGGTCTGGGAACACCTCGGTGTTCCCCTGGATGAGTTGGAGGCGGTGGCTGGGGAAAGGGGGGGTTTGGGCTTCTCAGCTTAGGCTGCTGCCCCCTGTAATGGATGGATGGAAAAACAGGAATTGTGCATTTACTGACTGTACTTTCACTGTTTGTGTTAAGTACCTCTACAAGGAGTTGTAAAGTAGTATAATTGTCAGTTATACTGGCCAAAGATTTTGTTTAGAGCTCCCCTCTCCTTCCTTATGTTTCAGAATTTAGAGGTCAGCAGATCATCTGGTCCCATCTCACCCTATCCCGAGCATCCTCCTCTATCACACCAACCCACTGCATTCCCTCCTTCACTACATCTATGAATCTTTTCTGTGGGCTTCCTCTTTTCCTCCTGCCTGACAGCTCCATCTTCAGCATCCTTCAATATCCACTTTCCCTCCTCTACACGTGTCCAAATCATCTCAGCCTTGCCTCTCTAACTTCAGCTCTACACTGCTCAACCTGAGCTGCCCTACTGATGTACAGTACTCATTTCTCATCTAATCCTGTCCCTCTCGGTCACTCCCAATGAAACTCTTAACATCTTTATATCTGCCACCTCCAACTCTGTCTCCTGTCTTTTTGTCAGTGCCACAGACTCCAAACCATACATCATAGCTTGTCTCACTACCATCCTTTTCTCTCTTGCTGCTATCCTTCTGTCACAAATCACCCCTGACACTCGTCTCCATCTGCTCCACCCTGCCTGCACTCTCTTCTTCACCTCTCTTGCACACTTCCCGTTGCTTTGGCTGGTTGACTCTAGATATATTCATCTTTTGACCTCTCTCCCTCCCCTTGCCCTCAAACTGTTGCAGCAGATGACTGCCCCTAACTGTACCTGGGAGTTTTTTGTTCCCACTGTTGCCAAGTGCTTGCTCATAGAGGTCACTGGGTTTTCTCTGTAATTATCAATATGAAGCGCCTTGAGGCAGCTGTTTGTTGTGATTTGGCGCTATATAAATAAAACTGAATTAAACCACCTTTATCACCTCTACTCCTTGCACCTTTATCATTACACTTGTTTCTCTCATTCACATACATATTTTGTTGCGCTTCTACTGATTTTTCCTTTTGTCTCCAGTGCATATCTCCACCTCTCCTACTCCTTACAAGAGCTCCTACATGTTTTAGTACAAATATCAGTATTTGGCACCCCGTGTATCTGATAATGTATCATAAAAGGAAACAACATGATATATTGTTGTATACTGAGATAACTTTTAGAGATAACACAAATTTCAATAATAATAAGTAATAAAGATAATAGATACTACATGAAATTTGCTTTTTGTTTTAATTTTGTTTGCCTCTAATATCTCTAACAGCCTTCTGCCGACTGTGTGTCTGAGACAGGTAGTGGACAGCAGTCTGTAACGGGGGTTTCTGCAGTGGAAGACAGCAACAGCTATTGGAGTGTTCGCGGGACCGGTGATGCCTTGTGCCATCGGGGTACCCCAGTTAAGTGTGGGCAGACGATTCGCCTCACTCATGTCAACACAGGCCGTAACCTGCACAGCCACTATTTTGCCTCCCCACTGTCGTCTAACCAGGTGGGTGGTGTGAGAAGTAAAAGAGAAAAAATGAGCGCTTTGGGATGTGTGGGATTATCTCTTGGCAAAGATTGGGAAAGGATGTCAGTGTGTAGAAGACGGGCTTGTTTTTTTGACCTAATTCAAAAAAGCTGATTAGAAGAATGTCGATGCCATGTCCCAAATTCACTAAAGGCCAGCCAAGTTTAAACCACTGAAGAGATAAACAGCTGTAACATGGTGGGAAAATTGAAGGCCTTTCATTTTTATTCAAAACTAAACCATAATATTGTGGTGGACCTGCGCAGACAGTGGTTTTTATACTGAACAAACTCTGGGGAAACAGCCTCGGGTCAGCAAAAATCTCTCAAATCCTGAGAAAGTGTGAGAACGCTGTCTGCCCAAAGTGTCAGAGGGTTGGACATTGTTTACATTGCTACTCAGGTAGCTCTTCTTGTGTCTCTGTGTGTATGAGATGATTTCAAGTAATGCAAAAATCAGTGGAAAGGTCTACTTTTTGAGTTACAAGACTGATTAATCCAGATTGATCCTGAGTGACAGATTAGCTTAATCCAGTCAATTAGCCAAGAATAAACAATCCTGCTCCTTTATTAATCTCTAAGCTTTCAAGTTTGCAGGACATGTACAAAGTCACAGCTTTTATCACTACTTTTTTTCACTACTGGATGACAGTGTGACATTACCACAATATTAAATTATTTGATGTACATAGACCACTATGACCATATAATATACACTGTATATTGTCAGGTGCTCTCATCCAATCAAGAAGCCCAATCCTTTATTTTGAGTGGTACTAGTACCCCATTCACTGGAGGTGTGTTTCGCTGTACTTTGGGTGAAGAGACAAGAAGCCAGAAAAACATTATTTATTATTTGTTTCAAGTATTGTGATATCTAGACTGATAAATATTCAAAATTGTGAAAGTTGA
The DNA here is from genome assembly GCA_015108635.1 of Andinoacara biseriatus. NCBI lineage: Eukaryota > Metazoa > Chordata > Actinopteri > Cichliformes > Cichlidae > Andinoacara > Andinoacara biseriatus. The sequence goes on along the minus strand of VUQJ01017208.1, from coordinate 7,040 downwards.
TCCTTTTTTACAGAAGTTTAACACAGTTCAATTTGAGCAGCAGGAAAACTGCAAAGGACAGAACAAAGACAAAAAAGACCCTTTCTTTCACACGGTAAATCCAGACCTGTGAAACAGGCTCAGACAGAGTCCGACGCTGCCCGTCACGTAGACTGTTCGGTAACCCCCTTGGCAACCACAACCAGTGATGCCTTGTGCCATCGGAGTACCCAATTTAAGTTTCGGCAGACGATTGTCCCAGTCCCAGGGGCGGTCCCACTCATACCGGCCATTTGGCAAACCCTGGCAACCACAAGTTGCTAGGAAAAAAAAAGTGGATTTCCCAACACTAACCACTAAACGAATGAAAATTTGAATATGAGTCATTTAGTGGTAGCTGGAGGTCACAAGGATATGGTATTGCCAGGGGGTTCTCTGACCGAAATCTAGGTCTGCGTGACCAGGGCTTTAGATGCAGCAGACATCAGAACTTTGTATCTACGTCAGATTTGTTCTTACTCCAGGAATTATTTCTGAAAAACTAGACTGAAGCTGGTTAATCCTCAGAATATCAGATGTGGTGTGCACATTCAAACATCCATCTCAGGGCTAATAAAATGTAAGTGCTAAAAATGTTAATATTTGATTATTATTTAAGTTTTAATGATTTAAGTTGGTGTAATTATATGTTACATCACTGAGCTATCCACCACCTTGGTACTTTCATTGTTCATTCAACTATTACAACTTTTGATTGTTTTGATGTTTCCCAAGGGGTTGGCATGTTTGAGTTGACACAAATATTATGCCAGATGCACTTCCTGACACAAACCTCCCACTTGGGAGAGGCACCAGGAGTACACTAGCCTGTGACCACCTGAAGCTGAGTTTTTTTTATCTCCTCCTGGTCTCAAACCAGTGATCCTTCACATGTTGGGCAAACGTGTTATCCACTACACCACACGTAACACAATTAAAAGACATTCAAGCAATCATGAAACATTTTATTTGATAAATATTAAACAGTCCATTCTCAACTTACATGATTCTCTTTGTTTCCTTTTGGATTTGGAGGAAAATTATCCCATCGGGCCAAAAGGGTGGGATTATATAGTTTCCTGGGTGTATCGTGCAAAATAAAATGTTTTTACAAACTTGTGCTTTAACAGTTTTCTTTGGTTTAGGCACCTTTAGAGTGTGCAGGAAGCAGGACACATAATAACTGTGTGCTGGCTGTCAATTCTGAAGACTGGTACGTGGGTTCATTCTAATATTATACAGACTCTGCACTTGGGAGCCACCAGGTTAAAGATGGTTCAGTAACATCTAGAGAAGTTGAGGTTCCAGTGCATGTGGAAAAACAGCGGTAGGTGCTGTTTATGTCTGGAGCGTTAAAGTGTTGTAAAAATGTTCCACAAAAGAAAGCACCTCACGTTCCCCTTTATTCCCTTCCCACCAGACCTCTGACCTCCTTCTCCTTTTTCACAGGAGGTGAGTGCATTTGGCGAGGAAGGAGAAGGGGACCACCTTGATGAGTGGACAGTTCAGTGTGGGGGATCCGTATGGAAACGGGAGGAGGCTGTCCGCTTCCGTCACAGGGCCACTGATGCGCTACTGTCTGTGACAGGGGAGCAGTATGGACGACCGATCCACGGTCAGACGGAGGTTCATGCCATGTCGAGCCCCAGCCAGCACAGTCTGTGGAAAGCCATGGAGGGTATCTTCATGAAGCCCAGCGAGAGCCCAGCAGGCAGTCGAGACTACAGTCACCCACACACAGAGTTTTGAACTTCACTTTTCTTCCTCTGCTTCTGTCTTTTCCTATTTTCCTCTCTGCCTACTTCTGTCTCTAAATATGTCTGTACCAGCAGTCCCTTACCTTCCCCTGAAGACACTTCAGAAACAATACAAGAAACTTAAGAAGATCCAGAAACTACACTCTGACTTAATCTGTGAATAGCATTGTTATTTGCCTTAAAAGGTACAAGAAGACATTGCGTATTGAACATATTGTTTTACTGTATGTTACCAATAATGTTTTTCACAGTTTGTAACACTTCATGTCCAACAAGAAGTTGTCCTGCTAGATTTTATTTATTGTCACACTATAACACAGAAGGGAGTGCGTGTTTTGCACATTAACTGATTTAAGTCATCCTCTGTTTAGTTGGACTAAGAGATATTGTTACAGTTGTGCCTTTATCCTTTTTTTTAAAACAAGCAAACATTGTGAGTGTTTACATAGTGGAGCCTTTTAAACATTTAGAAGCATGGAGACTTGATTGCATTTTATGGTATCTCAGCCCATGTTCTACACAAACGACAGCTAAGCAGTATTAATATAGAAAGGAATTTTTTCCCCCTTTAAGTCAGTGTTGCAGTGTTGCACTGATGAACCGTTAGAAAATAAGCAGTTTTTCTGTGGATGTTTCTTTTAAAGGGGACCTATACGCCATATTTTTATTTTCTGAATTGAGGAGAGTATCGTTGCACGATTCACATTTTAAAACAGTCTTTCTTTATGTTATCCTCTGCCTTGGTGCAGACCCCCAGTTCGACAATTGTCTCTACAGTATCTCTCTTATGACTCCCTTGAAGCCAGCTTTCTATTGATTGGCTGCCTCTCACAAATAGAAGATCTGAACAAGAGGTGGGTGGAAGAAAAGAGTAGAAAACCTGTGTGAAACAGCATTTAGAGCAATCTGAAGCCTGAGCTTTTGCACATATGCTGACTTTATTATTTGAAACTTTGGCCACATTTAATATTCACTATTATATTACAGTATATATATAAATACGAGGGAAAAAAGAATAACAGGTCCGCCTTAATGCACCGAATACTGTTTATTGTCTTTGTTCAGACAAGTGCAGGGAGAAAGTACAGTGTTTTACATTCATGCTGTCTGTGCATGCATATGTGTTATAGAGTTTCAAAAGAACAACTGCAGGAAATACCTCAGATTAAAGAGTTTCTTATGCAAAGCATTGTCATTGACTTCTTTGTTCCATTTCGCACATTTTACCTTAAAGCAAATTGAAATCACCTTATGAAGTCTGACCCCTTAATTTCACCCACTGTGATAACAGACTGAAGGATTTACAAGTAAGCCAGGCTGTTAATCCTTACCTGGACCATTACACTACGCATAATGCCTTGTTTGTCCACCTAATGGTGTCTTTGGTTCATTATCTGGCGGTTAATGGGGTTCGAGTGCATCTGCTATGAGGCTATTCTCACTTGTATTTGACCTATGCTCCCTAATTATCATGATTTAGAGTTCGTGTTGATGCCCGCATTGCTCCACGGGAATCCTCTGTCTGGCACGAACTGACGAATGTGTTAATTCACCTCTAGACATAACTGCATCACACAAAATCGACTTTTAAGATGCAGTTTGTAACACCCACTAAGATGAATTCACTCGGAGCATCTATGTTTGGACACAATATGTATGAAGGTGATGTCAGAGTGAGCTTTCTGCAGATGGAGATGTTGTTTTATGTGCAACGTGGGGAATGAGAGGAGCTCAGTGCCAACCATGCTGTGTTGTTCTATTTTTAAGCTTGATATTTAAAAGTGACACTGCAGCGATGATAGCAAGTGACAAAGTAGCAACCTGAGCTTTAAATTATTAACAGTAGGTGAAAATGCTCCTGTTTGCAAACTTATTTTGAGCCCCCCAAAATAAATAAATAAAATAGATCTACGGTCGTGCAAAAACACAAGTGCACCCTCATTAAAGTCTAGGGTTTTATAAATCAGAGTATAATAAAAAAAAAAATCATTTGGTCTTTATCAGGTCTTTAAAATCAGGTAAATACAAGTTGAGATGAACAACGACACGTACATAGACATATTACACTGTTATTATTTATTCAACAAAAGCTAAAAATCCCAAAATGCAGAAGCAGCCTGTCACAAATTAAGTGCACCCAATGATTCAACAGCTTGTAGAACCACTTTCCTTGAAGTAAATGTTTTCTTCATGACTTTATCAGTCAGAACTTGTGGAGGAATTATTGGCCCGCTCTTCTTTACAACATTGTTTCAGTTCACCGAGGTTTGCAGGCGCAGCTCTCTTAAGGTCCCCTTACAGCATTGCAACACCTCGATTCTTTTCTTTTTCAGCCATTCTGTTGAAATTTTCCCGCTGTGCTTGGGATCATTGTCCTGTTGGATGACTCGATTTCAGCTGAGCTTCAGCTGTCAGACAGATGGTCTCACATTTGACTCCAGAATACTTTGGTGCGCAGAGGAGTTCATGGTCGACTCAATGACTGCAAGGTGCCCGGGTCCTGTGGCTGCAGAACAAACCCAGATCATCAGCCGTCCACACACTGTGCTTGACAGCTGGTGTTTGTGCTGATATGATGTGTTTGTTTTTTGGCAAACGTGATGCTGTGCGTTATGGCCAAACATCTGCACTTTAGTCTCGTCTGTTCAAAGGACTTGGCTCCAGATGTTTTGTGTTTTGTTCAGAT
>VUQJ01017192.1:20013-32848 GCA_015108635.1 Andinoacara biseriatus | reverse complement strand
TAAACAGGAAAACTGAGTGTAAGATCAAAGTTGTGTTGGTATTTTAAACTGGTGATCCAGCTAACAGCCGTTAGCAGGAAGTCCCTGCAGCACCGTCTGGTTCCACAAATGTGGATACGGATTAAAAACAGTACAGGCACGAGTGTGTGTGCAGACAAAGATGTTCAAAGAAATATGCAACAGAAGCAACCACACACACACACACACACACACACACAGGGGTGGACTAAGCAGAGTTCAAATGTCACAGCTGCCTGGCCAGCACCCCCCTGACTTAAAATTAGAAATGACCCCCGCGACCCTGAAAAGGATAAGCGGAAGTGAATGGATGGATGGATGTTTGGTATAATGTATGGGAACAATGACAACACACACACACACACACTGAACAGCCATCAGGTTAGCATCACAGTGTGATGGTCCTGTTAACGTGCAGGTTTTAACATGGAAGGTGCCTACCATAGACTGTATATAAAAGATGGATGCAGCCTCCTTTGGTTACACATTGGTTAGTGCAGTCATAAGCAGGCAGTTTTCACCGTTGCCATCTTGGTGTTTTGAAACAGGACGTAGATAGCATGCAGTCAATCTGATTATGAAAAAAATAACTTTTTAATGGTTTGTCAGCCATAAAACAGGCCCAGCCCAAAACACTCCCTGCTTTCCAACTCAAATGAAGACAAAATGCTCATCATGCTGTAATCAGTGAGACGGCACGGGAACACTACAGTTGTTTTCCAAACGGACCTCTTTTCTGCAGCCAGGGGAATCCCTGTGCCCCCCCCCCCGCTGGCCATTAGAGACAATGCAGATTTATTGCACATCCATGTTGACTTCAATTTTCAGACCAAGACATGGTAAAAACGATGGATGAAGCTAAAGTTAGGTTAGCTTCACTGGTTTGTAAAGTCCTGTTCTGAAGCATCACGATAAGCAGCCGTCGCATCTAAGTCGTTAGCCAATGAGCATATCCTGGATAATCCATCTTTCTCACACTTAGAAATGCCAAAAATGTACAAAACTGCAAGACCCAAAATGCTGAACTAAGACCATAAACTCAGCAGCAAAGTGTTAACAGAGGTCAGGCAGATGCCCGCTTTCCTGTGTGGCTGAAAGATGAGGCTTCAGGATGTTCCAAGGGCTTCATTTTGAACTCTTTGTGCTACCTTTGCACCGAGCAGAAGTCAGCTTGGCATGGAGTTCCTTATATGGTCTTCTCAGGAGCGTGTCTGTGCAGGTGGACGTGAGCATAACAGGTCACCTTTACTTGAACCATGATACCATGATATGATTGCACAGCATTTGGTGCTGGAGCCAGCAGTGCAGAGCATTCAAATCAGCTTATTTTGGGGCAGAAACATGCTAGATTTGACATTCAAATCTGCAGTGAAATGTCATATATCTATTATAATTAATAACTGTGACAAAGATGCCATACTATATCCAGGTTATAAGGTGGCGAGATCACCCTGGCACCAGTTTAAGATCATCTGTGTGGATATTTAAATGCCCAGTTTTCAGCTTTGCTGTGGCCTGTTTGTAATTTTCCATGTACACATGTGCTGTCCTCGGATGCCAATATCATGATATCATCAACAGCTTGTCAGTGGATTATTTAAACAGTTTCCCTTCATGCAGGTTTGAAGAAAAGTGTTGCGTTCATGAATGCAGGACTTTGGAGAGTCCCCCTGAGCCTCTGCTCCAAGTCCACCGTCGGGCTCCAGTTTCACAGCTGTGGCCTGACCATCCAGAGACACCACTTCCCAAATTAGTCTTTCTCCATGTTGCTGCATGTCGCTGTGAACACGCGCTCGTGTGAATGAATGTACACCCGCTTATTACCATAACAACCAGCAACAGGACATCAGGGTGCACCCTGTAATATAAGCCGCCACGCTCATGCACCGCCTTTAATTAGTCAGCAAATTAGTCCTGCATTCCTCTGATATGAAAAACTGAACCCATTAGTACCTCTCAAATCGGACGCAAGTGCAAAAAATGAATGAACATAAATGACATCCAGCAGCTCATGAAGGGGTCTCTAAAGTCTATTTCACACTTTAATGTGTAGTTTTAACCTCCACTGCATCCTTTAACACAACCCCCCTCAATAAAACTCAAAGGTCATGCTGACTGACATGTGATATCTGCTGTGTGTGTGTGTGTGTGTGTGTGTGTCTCCGACCCATTCAGACCATTTAGTTCTGTAGCTCGTATGCCTCTGAGGCACAGATCCAGCATCCCAGTTTAGACTGTCACCCTATCCCCCAGCACTCGCCCGTACTGCACTCCCCCTCAGAGACAAACAGCCCCAGAACGATGCAGCTGCCCCGGGGCAAACAGGCACCAAGGGCAGTTACGTAAACCAGGAACACTGTGTGAATCATTGATAATGATTTTAATCAGGTTCTCACAGGCACTCACCATGCACACTGAATGACACCATATTGATGTGAACACATATTCCAGTTTTTTCTGATGTGCTGTTAAAATAGATGTAAGTTAGTCCTGACATTCACAAGGCAGCAGCACGAAACAGCCTGCACAGCCCGAACTGAGACTGAAGAGTCGGTGCAGTGTGTGTGTGTGTGTGTGTGTGCACAAGCAAATGTGTTCATGCATTGTTACATTTTTCATTATAATCAGTTACAACAGCTTTATATTGTATTAAAATCTGATACTAACCAACCACGTCACAAAAAACAACTTAAACTAACATCAGAACTTCCTGTTTTCATCATTAAGGCAGGAGACACGGAGTAGTTCACAAATCCTGTTTGGGCTGGTTTCAGGTTGATAGCAGATTCTTAGGGAGCAGCTGAGGGCTGAACACATTCACACATTCACACACAAGTGTTGGCAGGAACAGCCGGCAGCCTCGGCCACTGGTGGCATCCCCCGATGCATGTTTGTGATGTTTCTTGGTTGGTTGAGTACCCGTTCTAAGATGAGGGAGAGACATCAAACCCAGGGCAGCACGGTGGCGTGGTGGTTAGCGCTGTTGCCTCAATGTTTGAACCCACCTTGGCCGGTCTGTATCCCTGTGGCTGCGTGGGTTTCCTCCAGCAGCCCAAAGACATGCAGTTACTGGGGTTAGGGTTAATTGGTGATTGTCCCAGGTGTGAATGGTTGTCTGTGTCTTTGTGTGGGCCCTGCGACAGGTTGGTGACCTGTACAGGTGTACCCTGCCTCTCGCCCAGTGTCAGCTGGGATGGGCTCCAGCCTCCCCGAGACCCTGAACAGGATGAATGGAAGAGAATGGATGGATGGATGGATGGATGGATGCTGTCATTGACATTTCAGGCTTGATGTTGTTTGGAACTGAACCTGAAATGAAATCTCTCAGTCCCTCAGAAAACTTCCTAAATTCTCTTGCAAAAGATGTCAGAGATCTTAGGAAGTGGCAGCAGCCAGGATGCTCGCAGCTTCTTAGTGTCCTCGGATTTGATCTAGACTAACAGCTTCAAACTAATAAGTCCTGAACAAGAGCAGCAGTCTGAGGAGCCTACAAATACAGCAGCCTCCATTATTACTGCAACGAGGACACGGTTTTTATAGTTTTGCCCCGTATATACACCACCACAGTGGACTGTAAATCATGTGACTGATGTGACTGAAGTGCAGACATTCAGCTTTAATTCAAGAGGTTTTACAAAAAAATTAGCATCAACTGTTTAAGAATTGGAGCCATTTTATACACAGTCCCTCATTTTCAGAGTGAATTGTACTAATTCACACTCAGTGAGGACAGGATCTGCTTTTACCATTTGAATGTTTGGGCCTACGACACAAGGTTGGTTAAGATTAGCAAATGACTTTGACCTGGAAAAGTTCCTCCTGGTTTTACGCGATTTTCCTGTCCTTCCAAATCAAAGCTGAAGGGAAGTTCTTCTAAATGTGAAGGCTGATAATACCTGACCAGTTTCCTCCAGTGAGCTCGTGTGACTCGGTGAAATAAGAAATCTGGGGGTTTTTGCACCTCTGCCACCTGCCACAGGTTACAGCTTCCTGCTGACCCAAGCGGCAGCTGTTAAGATGCACTGTGGGTAATGCAGTCACAAGCTTTTTGCAAGGAATAAATAAGAAAGTATCTTTATATTTTAATTTTGTTTAGCAATAGAAAATAACAGATTTAGTTCTTACATTTATCTAAAGTTTATGCACACAGAAAAAGTTGAGATGTGCTCTCAGAACATTTATCAGTGAAATGCAGCAGATGATGGACACAAACATTAAAGTAGAGATGATGATGGACCATCACTGCAGTATTAACCGCCATGTTGCCACTGTGTGAAAATAAAAGGGATGTGCTTGTGTTTGTGTGCGTGTAACTCAGTGTAATGCAGTGGTTTTACTTTAAATGCTGCATCGTGTAACTGCGTTCTATTGTTTTCAGATCATAGTTCTGTGATCTTTGAGTGAATCCTGTGGAGGTGGTGGAGGTGAGGATTCGGTGAAACACGAGCTGCTCGTGAGGGGAGCCGTAGAGGTCTATCTTTAGCGCCGCCTCACTGGTCCTCCAATCCCAGAGCCAGTTCTCCTGATTGAATTGCACTGAGTCAGCTGTCAGTCACGCGCTCCCTCGATCATTCATTTGCCTTCAGTTGAGCAAACTGACACATAATTATTATTTTTGAGTTCAGCAGCTGGAAAACTGAGGAAAAGTTGGTTTAACAGGCACACACCTGTAAACGGTTCACTGCAACACTGAATCTGAGTTTGATTGTAAAGAGGATTCACACTGTGTCTCCAATTAGCTCACAGTACCTGTGTTTTATAATTTCTCTTGTAGCCTCACATACATGAGCCCGTGTCTCATGCCTTTACTTACTGTCAGGAACTTGCAAAGATTTTTTAGACACCTGCATGTCTTTTTTTTAGCCGTGACTGCAGCACAGGGACGGGCCTGGGCAGTCCACCTCTTTGGTTCACACCTACTTAATGGATTGCAATAAAACGTGATATTCATGGTTCCCAGAAGATGAATCATATTGACCTTGCTGATCGTGTTCTTTGCATTTCATCTCCCCTAAATTAAACATATTTGAGTCCAGTGCTGATTAGCAGATGTTAGCATACAAACATACTGAGCTAAGATGGTGAACCTGGAAACACATAAACTGTATATAAAAGAGGGATGTAGACCCAACACGTCCTCGGTGTAGAGGCCGGAATGCATACACTGTACTACCAAAAGTATTCACTCACCATCCAGATCATTGAATTCAGGTGTTCCAGTCATTTCTGTGGCCACAGGTAAGTAAACCAAGCACCTGGGCACGCAGACTGCTTCTACAAACATTAGTGAAAGAATGGGTCGCTCAGTCTTTGGTGTCAAATACAGTTTGCACTTTATCTAGTGGGATAAAATACTTCCAAAATCAATAAAAATTCATCTAAAATAAGAGGGAGGGGCAGTAAAAGACAGACAGTGTAAAACATGGATGTAGCTGTTCTGGGTCAGGAAAATGAAGCTAATGCGAAGTGCCTCAAACCTGCCATCTTTTTAAAGGGACCAATGGAAGAAGACTTCTGCTCCTGAGTATCTGAAACTGGGGTTTTTGCATTATGAGCATCCAACACTGTAACTATAGTGCTTGAAGGTGTGTGTGTTAGATCACAGGAAAGATGGACGTCCACAGGCGGTTCAGGCTAAAGGTCAGCATTTGTAATACAGGCTGCAGCTCAGTGTGCAGATTAACGTTTAAGCATTTATGTTACAGGTAGTTTCTGTGCAAAAGATCATCGTGAGCTACGACTGTCTCAGAGACGTCGGCAGAGCTGTGATTAGAAGTCAGACGCAGGGTCGGTGTTCCTGCTAACACGGCGATCCTGCTGATTCCAGATCAGTTCTGCAGTGTTTCACTCTGCAGTCAAACACTCTGTACACTCTCTTTGTATTTATCTGTTACAGCTGTTACGCCCAGTGCTTGGATTAATCATTTGCATGTACAAAATATGAAATGTGACATAGTCTCAATCATGTCGTGCTTTGGGGAATCCAGGATCTTATGTGAGACAGCCGTTTGCGTCACAGCACCTCTCAGCTCCACCCCACAATGTCTGCTCTCTGTCACATGATGTGGATGATTTAGCATGTGTCTGCGGGTCGATTACTCAGGTCTATCATGTTACTTCTGGGTGGGTAATGACTCTGGCACTTATACAGACCAGAGCAGGACTTGAGGTACCAACCTGATCCCAACTGGTTAAGTCCTGAGGAAAGAACAGGAAGCAGACAACATTGTGCACATTTAAAATTCTCACATCTTTGGACACAAATATGTGAGGAGGCATTAAGGGTCTCTCTTCTCTGGCTTGCCAAATGTTTTGAGTGTGCACAGCCTGTCACTATGCACCTTTCACACAGGGAGTAGCGCCCCATATTTTAATCTCACACATGCAGACGCCTCCACTCAGCAAACACGTGGGTGAGAGGGCCGCAGCTCAGTGAAATCCAGAATATTATGACAATGTAATCCAAGACAAAGTGGTTATTTCACTCCTAAATGTGAGAACACACAGAACTCCGGTCACTCTGCTCCGAGGACACAAACGGGAAAACAGTGTTTGAATGTCCGACCCATCAGAGCCAGAGCACTGACTCTGACTGCACCACGATTGACCAACACCAGGCTGCACCCTATTCTTAAAAGAAGAACACACTCTGATCAAAACAAAAATTATATAATTATACTTCAGTATTTGGTTTATTTCAGTCATTTATAACAATGGATGCTCCTCCTTTTTTATTTAACCTTGAAGGCTGAGACAGGATGGGTGGGATGAATTTGAGGAATTTCTTTGCATTCCAACATTTTTTTTTGCTGTTTAAAAAAAACAAGACTTTTAAAGGATGAGACAAAGTTACAAAGTTATTTTACTAAAGCTGCAGAAACACAAACAATCTGCCATTTTAACATTTGTACCTTTGCTCTAAATTCAGCTGCTCTGGTTAAGGTTAAATCACCGGCTGCAAGTGGATCAGATTTCCCTGCTATATTTATGACTTTGCATGCACATATATAGAAATATTTGCAAATAAACGTGTTTTCCTGCAGTGTCCTTCCCTGCAGGCTGCTATGAAATGGGCAGACAGAAGGTGAAAGGTTGGTCCGCCCGCTGCAGCTGTTGCCTCGTCTCTCGCCCCTCGTCTCCAGTGTTGTGCGATCTTTGTTCTTGCCTTTTAGAAACTCAGCCGAGCACAGAAAATCCCTTCCGACCAATCAAAAGCAGTGACCCCGAGCCCTGTCAGCCAATAGCAACAGAGGTCTGAGTATAAATACTTAAGTCCATCACCTGGCAGAGCTGGGCGACCCCTACATTTGGTGGATAGGATCTGATCCCGGGATCTGTTGCTTCCTTCTTTTCTCCTGAGCAGGTAAAAAAAGTGTTTTTCTTAGACTTTTTGGTAAAGGAAAGGAAACTATTCTGATGTTTTCCCCATTTAAATTTGGACTTGAAACTGGCCAATCCTTCTGAGAACAAAATTAATTTAAGAGTGAAACCAGAAAACTGCTGAACGCTGAGCTGTGAAAACCCATTCTCCTCGTGCATTTCTGTCTCAGATTCCTCTGAAATCTTTAGTTTTGGCATGAAAGCTGCTAAAATAAACTTTCGTCACACACACTGCAGCATGAAACTGGTCTTTCTTTGAAAGACGGGGCCACTGGTGGATGTGGGCAGCAGCATAGGCCATGCAGTGTCACTCCAACAGTTGCGTCTATCTATCATGCGTTGCTGACGTCTGCAGGACAGGCTCGAGGTACGTCCGAGTAATTTAGGAGTGCTTGATATAGTCATGGAGCTGCTGGAGCCAACTGTGAGGCATGCAGACTTTGACCTTTTGGTGCACCAGGTGTCATCATGTGTGTAGTGCACCTCCACTGACTGAAATAACCAAAGGAACTGGCTTCTGGGCTCGGACTGAAGGAAAGAGGCTTCTGCACACAGAATGAAACAGAACAGTGAGGCGCTGCATATTTACCACAAACTGATGGGATTTGGGTTTTTGCAGCTCCTGTTGCCATTTTGCATTTCTAAACTTGTATTAAACTTATTTCTGCTTAGGTTCCCTCAAAGGTAAAAGCACAGACTTTGTGGCAGGGTTCTTGTTGAAGTCATGCAGGAGACATTTACTTCTTTCTTGTTCAAGCAACTGAAGCTTCTGAACTCAGTTGCTTTTTCTCAGCTAACAAAAGATGAAATGAAATAAAAGAAGTCGAACATACTGTAGAATATGTTTTTCTGCAGTGAGGAAAAGTACTCGATGCAGGCTTTGGCCTCCCGTTGGGCTGAATGGAGTGAGGTGGGACAGAAAGTCCCTCAGGGACGCGTGCAGGGCAGGAGGTGGCATGACCGAGCTATTAATAAGGTTTGCTGTGAGGGGAAGACAGGTGATGGGATGGTCAGAGAGATGGGAAGGGCAAAGATGGAAGAGGAAGCCGGACCGAATGAAAAAGCTTCTCCTCCTCACAGGAAGACTCAAACTTGAAAAACTTGGAAAGCTAGTATCTGCTGCTCTGTTCGGCTTGCTTCGAGCTTCTCTTCTCAGACAAACATCAAACGACAGCTGTTAATTACATATTACTATTAAATCTATTATTTTTTGAAGGCTGCTTCTATCACAGTATTCTGATAATACCTCCTGACCCTGCATGAAATGATAATAAAACAGCAAAAGCTCCACTCTCCTCTCTTCCTCATCTGTCAGACGGAGTAAGAACCGCAGCCATGACGAAGAACTGCCACAACGACTACAAGATGAAGTTCTCAGTGGACGATGAGTTCCCCGATCTGAGCAAACACAACAACCACATGGCAAAGGTACAAACGGCCCTCTGACACATGTGCAGGCTCAGTTTCATCATGATTCAGGTTCAGGTTTTTATGAAGAGACGAGCAGCAAATATGCAGGATCTCTTAGATCTCCCTGTAAAGACAGGCGAGTCACATGGCTGACCTGCACGTATCACCTGCTGTAGGCGCTGACCAAGGAAATCTACGGCAAGCTGAGAGGCAAGTCCACCCCCAGCGGCTTCACCCTGGATGATGTCACCCAGACCGGTGTCGACAACCCTGGTAAGAGTCATCAGCACTGAGGCGCAACCTGCAGCCAAACATGAGTTATCGTTTTCTTTGCTGCTAGTTTTGCATTTCCCATTAAGTTTTTAGTCTCTAAAACTTTAGTTTTACTTCCATTTTTATGAGTTTGTTTTAAATTTTTAAAAAATGTGGACTGTACAATAACACAGTGCAACAATACAAACACAGTCACGCAGACATCCCAACCCTGTTAACAGCTACACAAACAGCTCCGCAGGCCCGGTGTGTTCACAGATTTGACCAAACAGACTAAAAGTAAAGACATTTCCTGCAAGAACATTGAAATTCTTTTAAAAAGTTTAGCTCCAGTTAATCACTGAACACGTGCTAAACTCAGTCTTATCCCCCTTCTTGTCCCAAGGTCACCCCTTCATCATGACTGTGGGCTGTGTTGCTGGTGATGAGGAGTCCTACGAGGTCTTCAAGGACCTGCTGGACCCCGTCATCTCCGATCGTCATGGTGGATACAAACCCACCGACAATCACAAGACCGACCTGAACTTCGAAAACCTGAAGGTGAAGAGTCACGTGATGCACGAGTGCTGCTCTGTATTCCACATTAGCTCCAAGTTAACAGCCTTGATTCCCTAATTGCTGATTTACTGAAACTGGCCTAGCTTGGAAGAGAACTCCTTGTGAGTGAACGCAAAATCTACAGCTATAATATAATTATAACATCTCTGCTGGGCTGCAGGGTGGTGATGACCTGGACCCCAACTATGTGCTGTCCAGCCGTGTCCGTACCGGCCGCAGCATCAAGGGATTCACCCTGCCCCCCCACAACAGCCGTGGCGAGCGCAGAGTCATTGAGAAGCTGTCCATCGAGGGTGAACGCCGCATGTCAAACCTATAAGAATAACTCACATATAAAACTCAGGATTTCATTCACAGACTGACTTTTTTTCCTGTATGGTTTCCTCTCAGCCCTGTCCAGCCTGGAGGGTGAGTTCAAGGGGAAGTATTACCCCCTGGATGGCATGACTGACGCCGAGCAGGAGCAGCTGATCGCCGATCACTTCCTGTTTGACAAGCCTGTGTCCCCCCTGCTGACCTGCGCCGGCATGGCCCGCGACTGGCCTGACGCCAGAGGCATCTGGTGAGAAACAGAAATGAAACTTTTTTTCTCCCCTTTAAGAAGCAGGTGATCCGATATGTGCTGTAATCAGCTTCATGTGAACACAAACACACTGGAAATGTTCAGCCACGTCTCTCCCACCTGCCCCTCCCAAACAAACCTGTGACATCATCACCATTCTCAAATCCATATGTATCTCAGGATCTCTTGCTTGCAGATCACATAAAACTGAACCGGGTTTTATTCCTTTAGGCACAATGACAGCAAGACCTTCCTGGTGTGGGTGAACGAGGAGGATCACCTGCGTGTCATCTCCATGCAGAAGGGAGGCAACATGAAGGAGGTGTTCAGACGCTTCTGCGTTGGCCTGCAGAAGGTAATGCAAAGAGGATGCTTTTGTTTCAGGAGTTTTTATGGTTGTTTTATTCTTATTGGGCTCTCAAACAACCGTACAATATTTCATTATTTCAACTTCCTCCTCGCTGCTCAGATTGAGGAGATCTTCAAGAAGCACAATCACGGCTTCATGTGGAACCAGCATCTGGGCTACATCCTGACCTGCCCCTCCAACCTGGGAACCGGCCTGCGTGGCGGCGTCCACGTCAAGCTGCCCAAGCTCAGCACACACGCCAAGTTTGAGGAGATCCTGACCAGGCTGCGTCTGCAGAAGCGTGGCACAGGTACGGAAACATGTTTTTGAAACGGAAAGCAGGTATATTAAGCATTCAGTGCATGAATATCCACCTCAGTGGAGGTGAGCATTCACGCATGTACCATACAGTTTTATCAACTTTTCCTCCACTTCTTTCTTGCCCAGGTGGCGTGGACACAGCCTCTGTGGGCGGTGTGTTTGACATCTCCAACGCTGACCGTCTTGGCTCCTCTGAGGTGGACCAGGTCCAGCTGGTGGTCGATGGTGTCAAGCTGATGATTGAGATGGAGAAGAAGCTCGAGAAGGGAGAGTCCATCGACGGCATGATCCCCGCCCAGAAGTAAAGCGGACAGACCGACCGACTGTCTGTTTGTTGTTGTTTTTTTTTTATTTTATAAAAAAAATGAAGCGGTAGCCTCGTTGTAAAGTTATTTTACGGGTTTCGGTTGACTGGCTACTCTCTGCTCAACAGACACTCCACTTCTCTTTACTCTCCTTCCTTTCTTACTTCTGTCATCATTGCTCCTCTTTTCCTTTCCTACATTTTCTTTGGTTCCTTAAATTTCCTGTAACTAATTATCTCTCTTCCCATCTTCTTGGTAACATCCTGGGATCAATCCATGCATAGTCTGGCTGTGGCTATGTATACACACCAAAGGAATTTTTTTTTTTTTTGGTTGTACAATATAATGGACTATTAAACGCTGCCCCATGTGACAATCAAGCTTTCTGGTTATGTCCTGTTTTTTTTATGGCTACACAGACAGCCATGTTCATATTTCACTGAGAAGCCGAATTCACTGAGAACACACACTTAAATTCATCAGGGGGAAAGAAGACAGACATAAAATCAGAGGTTGAAACTCTTTATTGTTGTGTCACACATTATTTCCAAGGAGACATGCAGGATTGCAGGTCGATCATTTCTGTAATTTCAGCCCATAAGTTAGGTTTTACTGATAACAGCGACGGCTCTGAACACACTACTCAACATAAATGTAGCCTTAAAGCGCGGCTCTAACCGCATCTACAGAACGGCCCCGGGGGGGTGTGTGAGGCTCCGTTATGCACAAAATAAACAACAGAACAAAAAGAAATCTGCAAAACTAGCCCTAAATCACAGCTTCACATTTCCAGCTGCAGAGACAGAGACCCACTGCAGCTGAAACACATCAATTCCTGTAGTGAGGATCACATCCAACGTTTCCATATCAGTGTTTTGTCAGATGCTGCATACTTGAAAAAGACAAGTTACAATTGCTTAGCTTTAAAGAGTTACAATAGACGTACAACAACCGTTTGATTTTGGAGTTATCGTGTCCGTGGACCAACACGTGATGAGCGCAGCGCTCAGCAGAGCCTCTGTTTGTGTATTTGTTTGTATCATTTTGGTAGCTTTGATCTTTAATGAGCGATAAAGTATTTTTTTATAAAAAAAAAAAAAAAAACTAATTATCAAAGGTCATACAAGGTCACATTCTTTTAAAACTGCTGTCTCATCAACACGAGCTGTGACGAGGCAGGAGTCCGATTGGTTAACAGTCATAAACCTCTTACAGCGATACTTAAATCTGATTGGTCAACAGTCATACACCTCTCAGCAGCGCTGCAGGCTGATTGGTACACAGAGGGTCAAGTCTACAGTTTGGTAAAGATGTTGCACAGAAAGCAATGACACACACACACACACACACACACACAGTTGTAAGACAGATTTTGATTTGAAATTTGGTACTTTGTAAATTTTAAAAACTTCATCTGTACCTCAGTTTCCTCTAACTCGGTTACAGTAATGTCACCGTAACCAAGTGGCACATCAACATGGAAACCTGATGACATCACAGCTGGTTTTACTATGAAAAGTCAAGAAGCCATATAAGCAAAGAAGCACATTCAGAAAAATTATTTTTTGGATTCTTTGTAGCAGGCTTTAAATGTGTGATAAAATGTATATTTTAAGAAATTATCAGTACAGACAGAAGAAACTGGGATTATTAAAAAAA
>VUQJ01017192.1:6546-19993 GCA_015108635.1 Andinoacara biseriatus | reverse complement strand
GTTACAGTAGAGTGAAAAAAAATGGCTGAAAAAGCAAAAAAGTGCTCAGTGAATTTCAAAAACAATCCAGCAATATTAAAAAACATGAAAAGCAAACAAGGAGCCCTGTTATTCGTAACCAGTGCTTATTCAAGTCTTGGTTCTTGGATTGTGGCTGCATTGTACTACACTCAAGGAAAGCAATGGCAACAGGCCACAGTGCTTTCACACCAACTACCCGCCTGCTCGTCTATTTGAAACAATCCAGCCGACGCTACAGCGATCACGTTTGTCGTGGACCTGATTCTGTTGGGGCCTCTTGGCCAGGTCACGTTTGTAAATGAGAACTGGTTCTTAAACATTTTACCTGGAAAAATAAAGTTTAAAGAAGAATTACTGCTTTCCCAAAAAATATGATTCATCATATTTGGAAAATGGACAAAATAATAAACTGAATCAGGCTTTTAACCTCTCAGCATCCACCAGCTCCACACGTTTCTGGTTAGGAGTAGGGTTTGGGTTTGGTTAACATGCTCCAGTTTGATAGTTCCAATGGAAAAGCAGGGAAACTGTAACTCCTCAGTGAATGTATAAGACTTCATTTGAAAGGTTAGAATCTTCTAGTGGCTGAAAACCGTTGTAAACCCAAACCCTGAGCAAGTGTCGAGTGAGCTGGGAAACAAGGATGTGGATTTTTAAAATATTTAGTTGTATTTATTTTTTTAATCATATCAGATTAAAATGGAACGGTAAAAACTGAAGTCAAACCCAATCCTATTAGTTTTACTGAAAAAAAAAAAACTTAATGGGCAAAAATGTATTTTATTAAATTTACACTTTACTCATGTAAAGGACTTTAGTTCAGGATTTCTGGGGCTCTATTAGCAGAAAATGAAAATGGCATTCATAATTAGTGTGTAAGCACCTGTAAAGCGTAGCTTGAGCCATTTTTATCCACACAGGGAGAGCTGGTCTTCCACAGTATTGCACTGCAATGTTTCCACACTAGGTCAGACTGAGAAACCCAAACACTGGCTCTGGAGAGGGCCTTTGGTGGTGGCAGGGATATTTTTGTGTGACCTTGCAGATAGATGCCACAGAATCCTACACACTGATGTTTTTGCTTCACAATCATGCACTCTGATTGGCCTGTAATTTGAAGTGAAACCTACCATGAAATGGCGCAGAAACTGACTAAACGTACATGGATACAGGGACATCTTGTGTGTAGTAAAACTTGTTTTTTTTTTAGTGCAAAAACACTGAACTTAGCACTTTAAAGGACAAACATTTGGTGAAGTTGTGTTTTTAAGGAGCAGCACGAATGCTTGAACGATCAGGTTGGTCCTGGATTATTTGGCAGCTTTGCTTGTTTCAGCCTGCCAGGCCGAGAAGCAGTTTACCTGAAAAGGTGCAAACACATTAGACTCCCAAATCTGAGCAGAAAAACTGGTTTTGTTATTGGATGGGCAGAAATTCTGCGACGCCTGTTTTTGCATTTCTGCATGTCTCCCTCTGAAGGCCGGAGGTCGAACTACACCTCCGCTAAAATATGTGACGTCTGCCAAATGTCTGCACGTTTTAAAAGCACTAAAGAAAGAAAATAAACTTAATACACAAAAATTAAAACATTTCTTTAAATAGCAGCTCTTTAAAAAGGAATGATGACAAATATAATACAAAAGGAATAACAATGTCAACAACAACATCAACTTATTGAGCTCCAACATTCGCTCCATCATTCTCACCATCCCCATCTTCATCATCACATATCAAATCATAAGAAAAAAGAAAAAGTCTGACTCCATGGGCTCATTTTCTTAATGGAGGTGGTGTCAAGCAGGGATCGTAGGTCACTGACAGCTCCAAGGTCAAAGGTCATCATAAGTCTGCCGTGGTGGCCTGTCCACATCTGTGTATCCGTTTGTCTGGCTATAACTGGTGGCATCAGAGGAGGAGGGTCTTTGGCCGGAGGCGAGGCATCGTTAGCCACGTCAGCTGAGGTGGAGCCCAGGGTTGAAGAGGAGGAGGCTGCTGTTCCTTCTCCTCTTCATCCCTCCTCGTTCCTTGACCTGTCCTGTGCGCTCTCAATCTGCCCCACCTCCGGTTGCCCTCAGAGCTCCAGCTCCTTGGACACTTTGGTGGCGATGTCTCTAAAGGCTAACGGTGCCCCCCAGAGGCGCTTGAACCTCACACCGCTGCTCTGGCCCAGCCCGCTGGGCAGCTGGCAGACCTCGGCCTCAAAGGCCACACGGGCACCGGCTGCTCCGTGGGTGCAGGACAGGAGGAAAGGCCCGGCCAGGTGGACCTGGCAGCCATAACCCTGTGCCGCCTCACGCAGCGCTAGCACCAACTCGGCCGGGTCACGGGGGCTCCGCACCCTCACATCCCAGCCGCATCGGGGGGTCCGGGGCTCGGTCGCTTTCTGATGCCCAGGTAGATGGCGACTGTAAAGGTTAGGAGGGGGAGGGATGATGCAAATGGAGGAGAAAATGTGGGGATAATTATACAGAGAATGAAAAAGTTAAAGATTGATGGAACGTTTTTAAGTGGAGGGTAAAAGGTGAAGACAGAAAAAGGAGAGAAAAAGAAGGAGGAGGAAGAGATTTAAATGTAAGGATGATGGATGGAGAAATGGATGTGAAGACAAGTGGATGAATGTGTGGTTGTGTGAGAACATGAGTGATTGGGGGAGGGGGAGAGAATTAATATGGTACATTACTGGACTGTGATTCCTTTGTATGAGTATTTTCTACATTAATATCATTTTATCACACAGGTTATGCTAATAAACTCTGATTAAAATGGTCTCATTTGTTCTTCATTGAGAGCTATAATGAATCATTGTCTGTGACCGATCGGATTTTCATGTTTTTCTGTAGCAACACAACAACTAACAGCAAAAACCACAAAAGCTGCTGCTATAAACAATGAAAATGATTATCTCGTGTATTTTCCATTAGTCCAACACCACAGTGCTATTATCTACCACAACGAGACACACTCAGCATCTACGAGCACACCACGGTCCGATAGCTAATGTTAGCCTGGTGCAGCGGCTTTACCTGCTGTTTTTAACCTGAGACTGGGCTGCTGCAGCTGAGGCTGAGAGGGAGTGCACGAGTTTTAGTATCATACTGAGCTGGAAACAGTGCAGACGAATGACACAGGACAAAAGATCCCACCGTGTTTGAGTGTCTCATGTGGGTTAAACATGCTTTACGCTGTATACTGCTGAGTAACTTAATCTATACCCAGCAGTAAGATCGGTAAAGCTGGCATCATTTCTTTAATTAATAATTAAAAAACATTTTCAGTACTTTAAGAAAAAATGCAGTGTAGAAACTGCTGAAATGCTCACAGTGCTGAGCTTTCATTTAGTATCCTCATGCATTTCATTTCTCATGAAAAATATATTTAAAAAACTCACTTCTTAGCATATGGAGGGGTTGCTTCTGCAGGTTTGCATCACATGTGAACTCGTGACTATGACTGGTGAAAACTGAACAAACTGAACCCTGAATCACATGTCCTCCTCCTCCTGCGTGCTCGGGCACGTTGCAGAGTTCATGTGCAGAAACTTTTAGACATTTAGATTTGTACTGGTTAAAACACGTTTACTCACCTTGTGACCGGAGATCTGCTGATTCTCTCAGGTTCGTCTGTGACCCTCAAGAAGAAAATAAAAATGAATCTATTAGGAATCAATTGGCTGATTGTTTTCTCACACAAACCCTCCCTCCCCCATTTCCTGTCAATCAGCTGCACAGCTAAACCTCCGATCCACTAATCACGACACAGAAAAATGGCCACTAATCTCCAAACCACAGATGGATCAGCGACCTGCACTCAATACACCGAAACACTGGATGGATGTGAACCCACAAAATGTCACCGACAAAACAAGTGAGCAGGATAAACAGATGCTGAGGGGGTGAATCTATGGCAGAAGACCTGGAAGTGTGCATTACCGCGGACACGACTCACACAAACGCAGATTTGAATGTTGGTAAAAGTACACACAAGGACCTAAACGAGACAAGCAGAGACTGAACTGGCAGCTTCTTCACAGGCTTTGTGCCCTCATAGACTCAAAGCACTTTTTACACACACACACTCACACACTGATCATCGGGGTTGTGGTTCAGTGTCTCACTTGAACCTGCAGCCTTCTGGTCAGAACACTGAGACATTAAGAGTTATAATTGTGCTGTAGAGCAGGAGGCGGAGCTCTCTGTAACTTTAAGATTAGGATTAAAACTTTCCTTTTTGATGAAGATTATAGTTAGAGTTAGCTATGCTGCTATAGCCTCAGGGAGATTTCCCATAATGCACTTCTCCTTTCCCCCACCCCCTCCTTGCATTCACCATGCATTTTTATACATCTGATTCTTTCCTGTAGCTTGTTGTTCGTGGTCTCTCTGTATGAGCCACTCAGAGCCTGTGTCTCCAGGAGCGCGCGTGCGCGCACACACACACACACACACACACACACACACAGAGAGAGAGAGAGAGAGAGAGAGAGAGAGAGAGAGAGAGAGACGGGATGGCGGATACACTTCCTATCTGTGTCCACTAGGGGCTACTGTTGCTATTCCCATTCTTGACTGATGGCTTCCTTCCCACCAGCCTGGCAACTTAATCTCTATTCCTGGAAATGAGGGTGACTTTGAAGGAGGCTGCAGTGAGTTTTCATTCATAGATTAAGTTTGAAAATGAAACCTGAAGTAACACGAGCCTAGCTGTGACTGAGGAGCCGCTGTGGTGCTGAGGCTTTAACAGCCTCTAAACAAATGTTCAAATCGTGCGTCTCAGCGTTCTGACTGCATCACTTTTCATAAAATGCAGAGAGCAGTCTGTCCTGATTCTCACGGGGATACAATTCGGCATTTACAGATGAAAGTTATCCGAGTAATTATTGAGCAAATATCTGGAGGGGAATTTTTTTGGATTAAGAAGAGCAAACCCCACCCAAGCAACTAGGTTAGGAATTCTCGCCTCTTAGACTATTAAATCGTTCATGAAGATAGGTTTGAATTTATACCTAAACAGTTTTTTTGCAGGTGCATGCAACCTGCTCTCCAGAAATTATGATGTAAATATTTTCTGACTGAAGAGCTGAAGATTATGACCTCGTTTTAACACTCCTGCTCCTCCAAAACAAGCAGCATTGCATACTTATTTATGGAGGAGCCGAAGTCTTTGGTGAGCAATGAGCGTGAAGTGACAGACTAACTAGACTCTTCTACTCGGTGACTGTGTTTAAACTGTAAAGTATGTAAAACCAGATTGTGTGGGGGAGAAAGAAGGAGAAGAAAAAGAGGAGCAGAAGGACATGAAAGAGGAGAGAGGAAACTGGGACGAGAGACAGACAGAGAAGCTAGCAGCAGTGTGACACAACAATCTGCTTGTATCTTGAGGGAGAGCCGTGCAAGATCACAGTCTAAGAGAGGGATAAACTCTGGTTACACAACTAATCCTGGTGTAAGATGGCAGTGATGCTGGGCCGCTCAGTTATGATCACTGTTGCAGCCCGAGACGCTTTTTACAAGACGCTGAGACACATGCTGGGTTCCTGTACGGTCACGGGAACAATGCTGCAGTAATGCAGCCTTCGATTCAGCTAATGCACATTTTTACATTCATTTTTACAATATAGTCAGTATTTTTTGTATTTACCGCATAGTAACAATTGCCTTTTTGCACTCTCCACATTGACTCGATCTAAACCAAAACACATGTCGTGTGCTTCATGTGCACACTGCTGAATTAAAAACCTCCTCCATGTCTGCTGGGCCGTTCCTCAGTTAGGTGGCCTGTGCTGTGAACTGTGGACATTTTTTAACACTTAAAGGAGCCATTTTACTACGTAGATGTCAAACTAGTTAAATTGGAGTGTATGAAAGTCATATTTTGACATATACAATGAATATTTGCCTCTCTCTTATTTAAAATACCAATAAAGCACCACCTCCCCCTGCTTGTCTGTCCTGGTTCCTGCTGCAGGACTGATGATTTGTTAACAGCACGGACAAACATGTGGTGCTGATTACATGACTCAAAGTAGTACAGTTGGGTTGTAATAAACTCGTACTCCAGGGAACACACAAACACACACACACACACATCTCCATAGGGTTGTTTATTATACAGCTGTGTGTGTGCTGCTCATGTACTGATTTATAACTATATAAAATCCTACCTGATGCATTTAAAGCAATTCTGCAGTGAGAGGAAAACTTAAACACAAAATTAGAATATTAATAAACCAACATTCACTTTTTGGTGTGTTAAGTTGGAAGCCGTAACGGTGCAGTGCCGTCTACAGCCTGTAGTGAGCGCTGTAGCCTAAAGCAGAGAAGCAGGCAGTGACAGACAGACACTGAAGCAAACAGCGGCTGGTCGGAGTTTCAGAAACACAAACATGTTGTTTGGAGGTAAAGCTGCTCTACTGGAGGAACTTTTTATTTTAAATGCAATAACAATGTTTTTATGTATGAACGCACGATGAAGAACCAAAAGAAATCCAGAATTATGCACTATTATTTCTCTTTTAAGTGCACATCACAAATTCTCGCTCATATATTTCAGTAAATGATCAGATCTGATCCAGATCAGTCGAAGACGATGGATGCATAAAAATAATAAATTCAGTTGTGTTGTAATAAACTCAAAGTTTCTAAAATCAACACTTTCTGACTATTAGAATGAGCAGCAGTGAGTGTTGATGCTGCAGAGAGAACAGTGCTGACCAAAACTCTTTAGTTATAATGCCTTCTAACAGCCGGGAATCAGATCCAAAAATGCTTTATAACGACATTCCTACAGCATCCACAAGACAATATTTAGTGGACCTATTACACCGTTTCATACTTTCTCTCACATGTATCCTGCAAACTGGTTCTGGGTTCTCTGCGTGGACCCTGCATGTTCTCCAGATACCTGGGCTTCCTTCCACAGTCCAAAGACACGCACATCAGGTAGATTGCTGAGTCTAAGCTTTGCCTGACATAAAAGTTTGTATAACTAAACTCCAACCTGCAGCAGACAGCGAATGAGGGGTAGAGGGGATGACTCGGCACTGGCAGGCAGACAGACAGTCAGATGGACAGAAGCAGCCAGAAAACATGGGAAAGGAAGACTTACTAACTGTTTTTGTTCCCTGCGGGAGGGTGCAGCCCGACATGGACTTGTTTGAGCTCTGACGTTTAGAAGGGTCAAGAGTGACCCTAGGAGGAGAGAGGAAGAAGAGAACGAGGTGAAGAGAGGATGAGAGGAATGGAAAAAAACGGAAAATTCAAAGTCAAGAGAGACATGAGCGGAAGAAAAAGCAAGTGAGGGGAGACAACATAGAGTGACAGTAAGAAGCACAAGAAGAAGAGGGAAAGAATTAAACAGCAAGTACTGGAGTTCAAGAAAAAGAAGGATAGAAGATCAGCAGGTGACTGAAAAACCAAAGTGGTTAAAGAATCAAACAAACAGATAAAGCAACAATAAGCAGCCAAGAAGAACCGTGAACCACATACAGTATGTCCACCTGGCCACAGACCTGGGTCACATAGGTTATCATTGACCTTTTAGGTTCAATAACCAGTAAGGTGGAGGTCAACTTTACTCAAAGATGTATTTACAGTGCTTTCTCCTCAGTGTGTTTCTCATTCATAAAATATACACATTCAAATCTAAATAACTAAAAAAAAAATCATTAGTTCGGTAAATGGTAACGTTTGTCTTGTTTGAATCTAAAACTCTTGGCTCCAACTATCTTATCTTATTATATCTGTTATCTATTTCTTAAATTTGCTTCACATGGAATTAAACTTTTGGAAACAAAAGCTTCAGGAAGCAGTGGGTGAAAATCTCCCAGGAGGTGTGGGAGTGGGAATTTGAGCAAATGAAATTGGACAATAATGTTTAACACTATTAGACCCAGGTCTGACACTGAGCCTGTAAAGCTGAATTATTAGAGAAGGAAGGCCAGCAGGTTAGTACTGGTTAAGGAGACGTGACAGGCAGCAAGGTTAGCTAAATGATCTGCATATGCAGAACTACGCTGTCAGGTTATTGGCTATAAACAGACAGACCTGTGCATGGTAATCTGCTGTCACTTTACCACAGCTGACTGATCAAACACATATAATCCTTAATGTGCAGAACGAGCCACAAACCCTAAAGTTCATTTATCAGTGAGCCTCCTTCCACGCCCCATTTCATCTTTACTTTAAACTTTAAAAAAAATGTCAAATTCACCGTTTTCTATATTAAAACATAACACACAATTATTTTCTCCAGTTTGCCTGGCTCCTCCCCTTACCTGCGAGTCAACTTGGAGGTGAGTTTGCTGAGCAGGTTGGTCGTAGCCCGGGTCCTGGCGTGGGGCAGCGGGCTGGCATCGTGGGACAGTGTGGGGGACGCTGGGGGAGCATGAGAGGGAGGCCGACGGTCTCTAATCTGCCCTCCGTGGAAAGTACTCCTCACCGTGGATCCCCTGGACAGACGGGAGGAAGGCGTGGATGATGATGAGGAGGTCCCAGAGGCCCCTGCGATGCTGTGGGTAGAGGGGGAGGCAGGGGGGAGGCGGTGGGATAAGGAGCTGAAGAGGCGGGAGGGATGGGTGGGGGAAGAGGCAGTTTAGACCATTAAAGCAACCATTCGAATACCAAACCAAAAGTTCCATTCGAGTTACACTGCAGCATGTTGGCAACATTAACACAATTGTGCATCTTCCAGTCAGTGACCCCACACACACTGACAGTGACCCCACACACACTCCTGTGAACCACGTTCAGGGAAAACCTGTTTCCCAGAGCAGTGCTGGCAACAGCTTTTATCTTTTCATTTACATTTCCTGACATCAACAGATTAACAGACTTACAGCTTTAACTTGGGTTGAATATGTTGAGTGTATTTAAAAATGATTAATCAATCATGATGGCTTAAACTGGGGTTAATGACAAAGCACGAGAGTGTTTGTTACTGAGGGACAAACGTGTATTATCCTTCAGCATGTTAAACCCCTAATAATAAAAACTGTTTGGAAAAAACTGTTTGTTTTTATGATTATAATCAAGGACTTCAACAGATGAAGTTCTGATCAGCTGCTTCCAAACAGACGGATTTAAATTCAGACTTTTCAAGAAGAATATATACGTGTGACTGAAAGTAACAGAGAGGAGAAGGAGCTGTTCCTCATATACTTACAGCAGGTTATTCTCTAACCTGGAAAGTAAGTAACCTAAAATGCTCCCTGGAGCCCCCCTCCCCCCCAAACTCCTCCTGTCACACATGTTCACACCTACGCACATAAACCAACACATACACACTCAGACACACACTTCTCCACCCCTGACTCTGGCTGGTGGCCTGAGGCTGCTTTTCATAACGCTCCAGATACCCCACACAGGGTTCAAGTGGGACAGAGCCATTAGCCGGGTTAAGCTGAGATGCAGCCGCTGCAGAACAAAATCGTTCAACATCAATGTGAACCAGCCGCCTACTGAGGCTTCATTCAGGGGATGGAGGGAGCAGAGGACAGCAGGAGCAGGGGGGCTTCAGAGAGGAAGAGTGAACAAAGAGGACGTAGACGGAAGAAACTGAGGACGAGGGTTAAATTTGTGCGTCTTCCTCTTCAGCTGGTCTTAAAATCATTGTACAAACTTCAGTTTTGTGTGTTTGCTGACAGTGATGCTGTGTACATGTTCACCTTAAGCCTCTGATTTACACCTATGACAGCGTGCTGTGTTTTTCCACTGATGACACTCTTCAGGTGAACAGGTGGGACCGTCCTCCTTAATAAACAGAGCACCTCCGAACTCAGAAGGTTTTAAACCCTGATGAAACTTTGTGCAAATATTCCTTGGGGACCCAAGAGCATACAATTTCATTTTCAAGGTCAAAAGTCAAAGGTCAAGGTCACCAAAAATTGTCAAAATAATACAAAAAATCTCATAATTGGCAAAATTTTGAAATTCATCTCAGTGAATTTTTCATCTATCGTAATGACATTTGGTACCGAGATATAAACGATTACAGTTGATAATTGATGTGAGAAAATACTCACAATAATGCAAAGTGAACTACAAACCTACACAAAAATCACACACACATACAAACCATCTCTTATTTTCTGTTTTCATTTAGTTTTTTCAGACTCTGCCATTCAGATTCATAAACCGAATAAATAAATCCAGACTATCTTCGCCCTGATCTGTTCATGTGGATCTAATTTTTGTCATAAAAATATAAAATAGTATTTTACAGTTTTTAAAAGCCAATTAAATACATTTCTAGTCTTTGCTCGTACTTTATGATGGAGTTTGGCACCACTGCGTGGTTTCTAGTGCTGTCTGGTTTGGGTGCAGTGTGACTCTACTGAGTGACCTTCTAATGCTCCCAGTGGTCGCTCACAGAACTACTAGCTGTAAATACTCAGTTCTAATACTCTGCTGCATACAAACACTACAAAAATATATGAAGCTATATTCATTTATAGCTTCCATCCATCCATCCTTCCTTGAGAACATATTTGATGTATTTCTTTGTATATCTGTCTGTTCTGTAGCTGTTATGATTTTGTAAGTCTCTCAAATTACTGCGACTACCTGTTCAGTTAAAGGATTCTGGAGAGTCTGGGCCGCAGTTTTCCTTCCTCACATGTCGCATGCAGCAGGAAATGGTCCACTTAATGCTTTGTCATTACTGCAAACACTCCCTGTGCTTTGGGTGAGAGAGCCCTCCATGCAGGAAGCAGAACACATGATGTCCACCCGCTAGCTGTAAATGCACTGGGCATTAGCAGAGCTGTTCACACATCAATCCCCAAAATCCCATGAACTAGGGCGCCGGCAGGTTAGAGACCAGCTAATATTCGATCGGACGGCATCAGATATTTGTGCTCTCACGTGCACTCCTGTCAGGCGAGACCTTGAAACGTTGGGGGTTGCAGCGCATTTATGAAAACAGCTGCTGCATGCACAGTCTGAGTTCAATGTGAGGACCAAGGACCAAGCACTCACACACATTCAAGTAGCAAACATGCT
This sequence comes from Andinoacara biseriatus, assembly GCA_015108635.1. Classification (NCBI taxonomy): domain Eukaryota; kingdom Metazoa; phylum Chordata; class Actinopteri; order Cichliformes; family Cichlidae; genus Andinoacara; species Andinoacara biseriatus. The sequence continues at coordinate 8,975 of VUQJ01017192.1, read as the reverse complement.
CAGTGTTTTGGGTCTTTTTTATAATCTTTTAGCACTGCAGTACGTGTGTGTGTTTTCTTCCATGCACGTGATAGTCCCATCAACCACTCTGGCATGGCATCACATTGACAAGGCCTCTGAGGCAAATGGAGGGTTATGTCGGCACAATGCCAGTCCTCACTTCATCCTGCTGATCCCTCCTGTTCACCTCCTCTTCCTCCTCTCCACCCCCCTTTCCTCATCCTTCCTTTTTCCATTCATTTCTCCTGTATGCCATACCAGCATCTGTTAAGTCCTAATGCTGAGCTACAGCAGAGGATGCTGCCTCAGTGCTGCCTCTGGATTGAACAGTGTGGGGTGTGTCGTCTGCTCTGCTCACAGGAGAGTATGAACAGAGGAGGGAACGGTCTCCTGAGCAGCTGTGACTCAGCATTTCATCCAAAGCACCAGTTGATGTTTTTTTCACTCTCTTGTTTGTTTCTCTCAGAAAGCATCGCATTAGGCAGACACATGTGTGCAATTTACTGATTTTATTTGCAATTTTATCTTAATTGCTTTCATGGACTCTAAGATCTAAAAACTGCCTTTTATGTACTTCATCCACCCTTTGCCTGGCCTACTCCTAACTGCCCCCACATTTGTACAGAAAATTTTTACAGGAGGTCAGACGACAGACAGAAACCTTCGGGCTCTCCCTCTGAGGGACTAAATTGAGGAGTGATAAAGCGACAGGGGGCAGAAAACAGGACGGCCAGACTGAAAGGGAGAAAGTGACCACAGGAAGAGAGAGAGAGAGGAGAGGGAGTGAGACAGACACAGCAAGAGAGGGAATGGTGACCGCCACGCTCAGAGACCGACAAGCAGACAACCATCTGTCATAACAGCAGACAGTTCACACTGGGCACACGGAGCTGCACACAGCACAAAGACAAAGCCAGCGATGCTCAGTGTTAAATCCTGCATCCTTTCTTTAAGAGACAAAATGTGCGTGTGAAGCACTGAGGACCCAAAACGTGCTAATCTGTGTGCTAAAGGGGACAAGCTGTACCAGACAAGCCAGCCCAGAACTGACTCATTACAGTAGCATGGCCCATTTTATTTTACAATGAATAACAATGCATTAAAAATCATTAGAGCTTTGGGTAGTGACCGAAAGAATATGATCGTGAATACAAGCGGCGGAAATGAGTGTCCTTCGAAGGGTGGCTGGCCTCTCCCTTAGGGATAGGGTGGGGAACACGGCCATCCGGGAGGGGCTCAGAGTAGAGCTGCTGCTCCTCCACATCGAAAGGAGCCAGTTGAGGTGGCTCCGGCATCTGATTAGGATGCCTCCCGGCTGCCTCTAGGGTGAGGTGTTCCGGGCATGTCCCACCGGAAGGAGGCCCCGGGGTAGACCCAGGACATGCTGGGAGATCATATCTCTCAGCTGGCCTGGGAACGCCTTGGGGTCCCTCCTGATGAGCTGGTGGAGGTGGCTGGGGAGAGGGAAGTCTGAGCTTCTCTGCTTAGGCTGCTGCCCCCTCGACCCGGCCCCGGATAAGCGGAAAGTGATGGATGGATGGATAAAAATAATTCAAATAGATACAATGTGACGGTTCAAACTGCTGTTGATTTTCTCTTTAAAAGCCAACAAAAGCAGACATGTAATTACCCACCTGACCTCTAATTCTGCTGCCAGCCTTTAAGGGTCTTCAGGTGAAATTTAGAGGTGTGCAGCAGCAGCAGGCTGCTTCTTAATGATGATGATGGTCCTACTGTAACTAATAGATGCATTTATACTCATACAGCCAGGATGCTCTGTGGTTCCAGTGTGTGTCTGTGCCTTTGGAACATGAGTGTGTTACTCAGTCACGTAATTACAGCTAATCTGCACCGGAAATGAATAAATAAAACGTCTGCATTTTCAAACATCTTTTAATTCCTTCTGACTGGACCTTATAAATAATAAAACTTAGACTCATATACTCATATACTTTTGTGACTCACCTGTTTTCCTTGCCGTTTTGCAGCAGCGAGTGTCTATCAGTGCTGGATCGGTCCGTGCACACATACGTGTTCCTTCGAGTCATAGCACTCGCAGGGATGTTATTCTGGAAAACAAGTCGGAAAACCATGATCTTGTAAATTTAGTAAAATGAGCAGTGACACAAATGTCTTAGATTGTGGTTAACCAAAGCAAAGAGACTCAAAACTGAAGGAAATTCAGGGAAAAGCTGCACTTGAGATGATCTGAAAACAAAGATTTCCCTGGATTAATCTCAGTTTAATCTGACTGCAGCCTTCAACTCTTTACACACACTGTGCTCTTCATTTCTCATGCTTAATCTCTAATCTGATTATTTATCTCAAAATATGTAAACATTTTACAGTTCTGCTTCTTTCTAATCTGTGGAGGAGATTAATGTTTTCCGTTCCCATCGAGTACTGGAACAGTGAGGCAGTCCCTTTAT